>JTDE01001183.1:127219-143016 GCA_014338405.1 Paragonimus skrjabini miyazakii
TTGTTTCTACTGTCTCCTTTCACATGACTATCTTTGGAACCGTCACTTCAGAAGAACGCTGTCTCTCGGTGTCTCCACTTTGCTCAAAGTTGGTTTACGATTGTAACTGGTACACGAATCCAGAACATCTGGCTGGCCTGTTACATATTGACGACCCTGCCAGGATGGTTTCCGTCAGCTTGTGTCGACGTGACCAACTGATGTTTAAACCATTTCCATCACATGATTACTACAAGTCGGTTTGATCGGGCATTTCTGGGTCCGCACGTTGCAATCACACACGCGGTACACGTACGCCTACATACAAATGACACTCGTAGCTCTAACATAATTGATAATAACGAATGGGGTCGCTACATACTGGGCCTCACTGGTATGCTACTAGACTTAAAGAACATATGTAAACCAAACTTCTCTCACCTGAGCAATACGCTGAATGACCAATTCAGCATCCAAACCGAATGGCTGGAGTTTCTCTCGCAGTTCTGTAACCGTGAACAAATGGAAAATTGCACACGAACTTTTCATTTTGAATAGGATTTTGTATCCTAAGACTTCTAATACGACCTCGACAATGGCATAAAATATTAACGATATCAAATACGTCCCGGAATACGCTTTGGAGGAACACATTTGGTTACCCATTTTCGGCATTTGAAATCCAGTTAGTATTAGTGGGACTGACAAGGCATGCGCTAAAAGCCCAACACATAGGTGAAAGTTTCTGAACAAAGAACGTCTGCCACCGGTGGACGTTATCAGCATCCATGCAAAAAATAACTGCTCTAAAAAATATAGTTTTGTAAAGCACAAACGTACGTTAGAAAACGCAAGAAAGAACGCTATGAAACCCAGCAATGGGTGGGCAGAATAAGGTAATGTTGATAATGTTGAGTAGCCAGTTAAATTAACTAACATAATCATGAAGGCCAGCACAACGAGTGCGAATAAAACTGATTGAAATGCCATATGAATGGCGAACCAATATTTCCATTTTCTTATCGTACCACCAGGCCAGGCTGTTTTGAAATGACGTGCAGCTAACAAACCGTTTGGACAACAAAATCCCCAAGCAAATAACATAAGGCAAGCATGCGCTCTCACGTAAACATTGACAGATTTACTGTTCCTCCTATAAAATTAAAATGAGCATATTCACATTTGACCTTCAGTTAGAGTAGTATTCATTTTAGTTCGTTTGAGTGTCCTTGAAAACTATCGTGTTCATGGACACAAACAAAACATAAGTTTTTTGTTTGATATCAGTTTGCTTTTCGAGTATAAGGCACTCAAATAAGTATTAAAATCTGGTGTTCTAGAATACAACTCTGAACTGTGTCAAGTCGACTACACTGAGGAGTTGTCCATAATATCAATGGATCAGTTGGTCAGGTAATGCCAGGTCAATTTTTTATTTCATTTCAATTTCAAAACCAGGACTTGATGAAGGCCTGCGCCTGTTGATGTTCTAATGCTCGACTGATGTGATCCGGAGATTTACCAGACTGCGTTTTCTGCCGATTCGGATGCGTATGATAGTGGTCTAAGTGTAGGGAAAAAGAAAGATGACAAATCCTGGTTGCCCCGAACAGCAAGAACGAATCATTTTTTGATTAATACAAAGTAGAAAGAAGGTTTTTCCAACATTTGTCTAGCTTTTTTTGAATACATCTACGCTGGAGGCCTCCACGACCTTCGCAGCTAATTTGTTCCACGAGTTGACTACCCGGTTGGTGAAAACGTTAAATTGAACAGCCAATCGTGATCTTGTTTTCTTGATCATGAACCTATACCCTCCTAAATCTCTGTCCAGACGTATCACGAACAAACATGCCAGATGATTTGTGCCAGTGTGGTGGGTAATCTTGTACTCATCAATAAAATCTCTCCCTATCAGCCGGCGTTCGAGCGAGAATAAGTTCAACGAGCTCGGTCGGTCTTGGTAGCTTAGACACTTCATACCCCATAACATGCGTTTGGCGAGCTTTTATACTTTTCCGAGGACAGCTTACTCCTTTTTGAGATACGGTCGCCAAGCTTGGGCACAATATTCCAAGTGGGGGTGAACTATGGCCGAGTACATTGGAATGAACACTGCTGGACATGGGTTGGCGATCGCAGATTTTGGCCGGTATAACGCTTGTCGTGTCTTTGTAGCGGCTGCAGCACACTGAGCAGAGGAGCAAACATGCTA
Organism: Paragonimus skrjabini miyazakii; assembly: GCA_014338405.1. Taxonomy (NCBI): domain Eukaryota; kingdom Metazoa; phylum Platyhelminthes; class Trematoda; order Plagiorchiida; family Troglotrematidae; genus Paragonimus; species Paragonimus skrjabini miyazakii. Next base: position 129,414 of record JTDE01001183.1, read on the forward strand.
GTGACTTTGATACCCACGTCTCTCGTTTGTTGTTTAGTTCCGAGTTCAAAGGTCCGTCCATGTGCATCCCTTATATACCTGGGGATCGACTGAGAAGCATTGGCAAGGATAAGACTTTCAGAACACTCAGTGGTAAATCCCACATTAACGTCCATTCACAGATCTTCAAAATGTCCTCCTGGAGAGCGCCCGGGTCGGACGCATTTCCCACTAGCTTCATGTCATCTGCATACAGGTAACATGGACTGACCAGGTTGTCGGTCAAATCATTTATGTATACCAGGAAGAGCAGAGGGGCGAGGATTGACCCCTGAGTTACTCCACTTAACGGGGAACCCTTGTCTGACAGTAGTCCTCTTACTCTCACCCTGCACGACCTTCCAACTAGGAACGTTTTTATCCACCTGCAGATTCTAGGGGAAATTCCAGCTTTTCAAAGCTTCCAGCCCAAAAGCCTGTGGGTGACAGAATCGAAGACTTCTTGAAATCTAGGTAGCACACCTCGACCACATACCCTCTATCCAGCTTCTCCGTGACATTGTCTAAGAACGTCAGCAGATTGGTGAGATAACTCTTACGTTTAAGAAAGCCACGTTGAGGCGTTTTGAAGAATTTCTCTCGCAGAGAAATCAACAGATCCTCTCTCGTAATATGCGTTCAAAAATTTCGCTGGCGACACTAGTCAGGCTTATTGGTCTCTAATTTCCACCTCTGACCGGTTACCATCTTTGAAGATGGGGATTATAGTGGCTCATTCCACGTCCCTCACAACCGTCCCTGTTTCTAATGTGAGATTGGACGGTTGGGCAAAAGGTGACATCACCACTTTGGCCAGGGGTTTCAGGATAGCCGGGTGGATATGGTCGAGTCCTGCAGACTTTGTACTGCTTGGTTGAAATATTGCTCGCTCAATTTGTAAGGCGCAATATACTGATCCACTGTGGCGGCGCCCACTATGTTTGGATTGAGCATAACCGTAAAACCTCTTGAGTTTTTTAATTTCACGTGCTAGGTTAAGCTCATAGATGAAACGAGCATTCCTTGCTACCTTAATTGCTTCGTTTCGAGCTTTTTGCATATCATGAAGTTTTTAGACCCTTTTTGCTGAATGTATGCCTTTCAGACCACATACTTGCGTTGGAAAGCTCTCTTGACTTTGGGGGCGAACCCATGGCTTCCGACCCCTTCCTCCGACTTGTTTCTGAGGGACGTTCCTATCTGTAAGAGTCCGTAGGTTGTTAACATAAGTTGCCGACAAATTACCGACGTCCTCTATAGAAACTGTTGAGTTCCAGGTCATTCAATTAGCTCCCGATATCAGTTTTTGTGGTCGATTCGGTGAAAAAGTTGCACTCAGTGAGCCTGTTTTACCGTTCGAAAACACTGGAATGAGAGATAAATCCTCATGTGATCACTCTTTCCGAGTGGTGCCGCAGTCAACACGTTAGTGATGTCATTGTCATGGCGAGTTATGATTAAGCCTAGCGTTGAGGCTATCTGATCATGTCAGGATCTCGTGACCACTCTAACATGCTGTGTTGGTGAGAAATTGTTGACTAGGTTAAGCATTTTGTGATCAAAACATCTACCACTAACAAATACCAATCACTAGCTGATTTTCGGAGCATTGAAATCCCTAAAACGAGCATGCGATAGCCTGATTGACAAAACCGATTGGAATGATTTCAGGAATGCTTCGTCTCCCTCTGGTTGTGCACCCGGACTAGGATACACCCCAACGACCCTCAATGGGGGGTTGACATGAAGAAGGCTGACGGTGATTCGAATGCTCACGCAGCTGCAGTTACAGATCAGGGATGACTTCCTTGTAGAACTTTTGATCAACACTAGGCAACCGCCTCCAACGGCATTACCACGATCACTGCGATACCACTGGAACCCCCGCACCCAACCCTCCAAATATATTTCTTCTTTGAGCCATGTTTCTGTGAGCAAACGAATGTATATCGAGTGAATCGCTGTTTGCAGCTCATCTCTCTTATTAGCAGGCAGCATGGACTTCAGCTCCGGCGATCTGGCCTTCTGCCTTCTCACTAGATTGGTAACATCTACTCCGTCGGAGGAAACCTCCGAGGGATAGGTTCGTTTTTTGGATATGAAGACATGAATTGGACCGATGTAAACCAGTTTTTTCATCTGTGGTTGACTCTCACAAACTGTTGCATCGTCGTCTTGTTCCTTTAGAGTTGTGATTTGCTACCCGGTCATGGTTTGTGCCGAGACGCTTGCTTTCGATTTTTTTGTGCAGCCGACATCGCCACATACGGGTCGGATTTGTGATGCGGCTGTCTCCTGCAACCTTTATGCCTAGCATTCTCTCAGCTATCACGTCAGCTTCAGTTAGCACTATATCCCGAATGTTACAATCTTGAAATTCGGCTAGGAGCGGTCTGGGACGGTTCGTTTGTGTATTGAGTACACTCCATTTACAGAGTCTGTGCACTCGGCGTCATTTCGTCGCCGAAGCTAGCCCAGCGTCTCGCAGAACCCTCAAAATTAATTGTTTTCCCGAGGATCTCCTATGTTTAGGATCCTGTATGACCGGTTCGGGGGCGTGGGTAATTATGTTCCTGTCCTTCTTTAGGGTGGCCTCATAGGAACGTTGTAATCGTCTAACTGCATTAATATGCTTTTGTAGAGTGGCCGTGACGTTACGCAGATGTGCATCGTGTTGTACTGTCCGTGTGAGCACCGTATCGACATTAGTCGGGCCTAGGTGCACACGATCATTTAGGAGCGTCCTGTAATCATCCTTCATTTGCCTATTTGGCGTCAAAATTATTGGTTTCCAAGGTCTAGGAGCCTTACTTGTAGTTGCCTTTTGTGACCTCTGAGCAGTCTCACTGTCCTTTTTGAGTTTTGAGGACGCCAAGATGTGGGCGTATCAACGTTGACGTAAGTGGTATTGAACACACAAGTGGGCTACCCTCCAGTGTGGGGCCTATGGGCTGCTTGCAGTAGGCCTCCGGAGTGCGCACACCATTTCTAGAGGTTCTGTGATGTTTGGTCACGGTTTTCGCAGGGGGCAGAATTTTGAGGTTGGTTGGTGGTTTGGTTTGGGGAACGGGCACCGGAATTAGAGCCGTGTGAAGCATCTATTATGTATCCCGATCTGTTCGAATGACTAAGCGAGTTGTTTCCTCTAGTCTTGCACTCTACAAAGACCCAGCACATGTCAGAATATTTGCCGTGCAGTTTATATAGCTCTGTGCCTATGCATGCGCACGATTGGTGACACCATCTTTCGCATGTCCCGTTGAATCTCGGCCACCACCTTTTTTGCCACATTGCTTGTTGAGGCAAGGATAATAGCCTCGGGGTATATGACCGGCAAGGTATTTGTCCGGTTTAAATAACTCAACTTATGACCAGTTAATGGAAACTAACTTGCAACTGACGGTAATTCGCTTTTAAGATGCTTACACACTTTACTAACCAAATGCGAGACGTTTACGGGCAAATGATAACAAAACGATAGAGGCAAATTATCTTCAAATTTGAATCGACCGCGACTGTCAGATCAGATCTGTTCACATGACTTGCGGTGGTTTGTGGATGGTGACCCGTTCTTCGCATTTTTGAGCTCCACGGAACCCATTGTGGTGTAACAATGAGAGAAGTCGAGGACTCTAATCATTTCAATCTTCTCAGGCCCCACACCCGAGGGGAGTTCTGACACAGTAAAGTTATCCGGGCAAATGCTATACGAAAAGAGCCTCAAGTTTTGGTATACAAATGCTTGCAGCATTAACAGCAATTGGGGGAGCTTATGGAACATAATGAGGGTTTCGATTTCATAGCTGTAGATGAAACATGGCTAAAACCTGAGGTAGCTTTGGGGAACTGCCCTCCAAAGGACCGTACGGATGTGCGCGCGGGTGAAGGGGACTTGCTGTTGGTGAACAATCAGTACAAGCAGTGGGAGGTCCCCCTCGCACCAAATGCCCCGAACGTACGGGCAATTTGCTGCTACATTCAGGAGGATAACAGGAAAATGCTTATTTGTAGCGCCTGTGGGAGACCACTGGCTGGCAGTGACGAAGATAAGCTTCCGCTAAAGGTCTTAAGGGCTCTAGCTTATTATTCAGAGAACTTAGTGGCGGCTGGAGACTTCAACCTTTCGAACATCTCTTGGGACCAGGAAACCATTGGGACGGGTATTCCAGAAGAATTGTTCCTGGACAGGTTGCACTCTAATTCGTTAAGTGAGCATGTTCAGGCGCCTACTCGGTTCCGAAACTGGCATGCACCATCCGTGTTAGATCTACTAGTTACTCGATATGAGCAGGGTATTGGAAGCTTAGAAAGTGAGGCCCCGCTTTGGAAGTGTGATCATTGTGTTCTGAGCTTCGAAATCCGCGCGACAAAAAAGGCCTCTTCTAAAAAAGTTTGTTAGCAGTTCTGGTCGAATGGATGTTGCACGGCTTTTGAAGAGACACGGAGCATGTCTTGGGCTCTTAGCCGGGAGAACGCTTCTCTGGAAGATATGCGAAAAATCATCAAAAAGGGATTTATAGTACTCATTAACCAATTTGCACTCCTAGTGTCAAGAAGAGAACGAAATCGCCCGCCCTGGTGGAGCCAAACGATGCGTAGAGTGCTTATCAAGATAAACAAATGTTGGAAAGCATACAAAAAAACGAAAGTCATCGTAACTGGATAAAGTATAAAGCTGGTAGAAATGCAGCCCGCAAGACCCAGCACCAAGCAGAATATCGCCTTGAAGCAGGCCTAGCGCACAAGTCGAAAGCAGCTCCGAAGCATTTTTACTCGTATGTTCAACCCAAAGAAGCCTGCAGGCAAGAAGTAGAAGCTCTGTTGATAAAAGAGGACAAACCATCTACTGATGAGACGTGAATTTTTCCAGGGAGTTCACAGAAAGATTGATGGCAACAAGATCTTGTCGAAGGTGGTAGAGTCCAGACCTCACATCATAATGAACAATATACTTCTCACCGAGGAAGAGTTTGGGAAGGTACTAGGCTCCCTTAAGCCGTCAAAGTCCGCAGAAGCTGATGGCAATCACACGGGCATTGGTAAGCAACTAGCGGGAGTTCTTTGGCTTCCATTATGGAAGCTGTTTACGACTCCCTTAAGGGAGGGAAAAATCCCAGATGAGTGGCGCGTGGCCACAGCGGTTGCTATTCATAAGGGAGGCTCGCGAGATAAACAAAATAATTATAGACCGGTTAGTCTGACGAGCATGGTTGGAAAATGCCTGGAACGGCTAAGTGTGGACAAGGTTTCGACGTATCTTGTTGAAAACAGCCTTTTTAACATTGCACAACATTGTTTCCAGGAGGGGATCAACCTTTTGTATCTCATGGATGAGGTCACTAGACGATTGGACGAAGGTTAAAAAGTCAAAGCTTGCCACTTGGATTTCTGCAGTAAATCACCGGTACCATATCCACAAAATGGATTGGTTTAGTATCTCCAACCTAGTGACTGACTGGGTAGAGGATTCTTTACGTGACAGGGTTTTTAAAGTGAAGGTTGGAAGTGGATTCACTGAGGTTAGCACAGCCCATAGTAGTGTCCCTCAAGGATCCGCTTTGGGTCCTCTCCTGTTCCTATTGTTCGTGAATGATCTAGTGAGTAGACTTAGTAAACCGTGCTTCGTATTCGCGAATGATGTTAAAACAGCAGGGTCTACAAATCGTGCCACATTAACGCAGGATCTGAAGGCAGTGGCAGAGTGGTCTCTTGGATGAGACCTTCCATTGAATAACGCCAAGCGCCAAATGGTAACTGGAACCTCTGAACCCCTTGAAGTACCCGGTCCCCAGGGCCCTTTCACTTTTAAATGCACAGGAAAGTCCCGAAACCTGGGAGTATTGATCAAAAACGACTGCACACAGAGCCCGCAGTGAATTTTGTCCGACAGACAACCAGAAGTATTCCTGCCGCAATACAAAGTCGTTATTCGGCCTCACCTGGAGTACTGCGTGCAGGCGTGGGCTCCCTACCTACTTAAAGATATCCAGCGCACTGAGAGAGTACAACAATTCGCAACTCGAATGACAATGGGAGTTGGGGGTCAAACTTATCATGACCCATTAAAGGAGCTCGAATAGGACTCCATGGAAAGGAGGTGGATAAAAGGAGATCTTATGGAGACCTTCACAATACTGAAAGGCATAAGTGGCCTGAAGTCCATGGACTTATTTGCACAAGTGGATCAATGAGCCTTCACCAGAGGTCACAGTCTCCGACGGAAGAAAAGCAGGGCTCGTTTAGACGTACGAGCAAACATCTTCAGCGAACAGATAGTTGATGCTCGGAACAAGCTCCCAGATGAAGTAATTCACAACGATACGATGTTCTTCTCCAAATTGCGACTTGATGAAGTGCGGCACACCTTTCCAGACCTTATTTAACATAGCGGACAAGGCTTGGCAGGTAGTGGTAGCATACAGGACTGTGGCAGCGCAAGGGCTCGTTTTGGTTTTGCATTCAATGCTTCAGGTTATATCTATGAGAGAGTGACCATGTAAGCATACTCACACGCCGTAGGTAGTGTATCACAGGTGTACATGGTCAAGCCTTCCATTGTAATGTATGGGTGAGGAGCATAGGTTTTTAGGTTGAGAGTGGAGGTTGATCGGATGGCATCACCTCGTTACTAGTACTGATGCATTTCTCAAAGTGGCAACCTATCAACTTATGAGCCTTTCAAGCCCGTGCACACATTCCCCCTTTTCAGTTTCATGTCGCTGCGGCGTTTTCATATAGTTGTGATGTCTACTCGACACAAATTGGGAATCTCCGATCACAGCCCAAACTGCTGAATCGTTTAAACATCGTCGCCTGCAGACGCGGAGCGGTGAATAAATGGGCGGCAACTAGAGCAACATGCATTTACCCCCACACCGCTGTCTATTCAGGGGTTGTGGGTTGAAGCAGTTCTGTTCTCATTAGCTACACTCCACGCCACTTCTGAGTCCTACGCTGTCTACCGGTGTAACAGAGAGGTCGCACTAACGTGACCCAAAAAACTCATTCAATCACAACAACGCTACGCACGGCATCAAAAGAAAACACCCCAACTAGGTGCCGTCGTGATAATATGAAATGTGTGCAGAGCAAAATTAGTTATGGCTGGTGGATCTTGGTTTGTGCCAAAGAAAGAATCAGGCCTATGGAGGTCCAGCTATGACAATGGGAGTGGCAGGTGATAAGTTCCTTTCTTTATTCATACGTTTTTTATGCGGTACCGGGCTGATAGAGTTCCTTTCTATTTAGAAAAGGCCTCCCGAGTTGGTAGAATGCCTGCACTCTCAAGGGAAGATGAAGGTCAAATACGTCTATGGTAACATACATACGAAAATGTCTTATTCTGGTGATCCTATTCAAGAGTAGATGGAGTTGGAGTTATAGCTGGCGGGTTCGCTGATGTTTCCTCCAGTGAGTGTATCACTACCTGTCAGTCTTGTCTATCGTGGTTGAGGCTCCTCGTAGTTTGATGAAAGCTTACATCGAATATCATGTATTTAGATAATCATTGTGGTGTGCGATTATTTTTCTTTCATCCTCCCTTTCTCATTCCTCTTACCCACGTAGATTACTCGATAGTAAAAACGGGCTTTGAAATCGAAAAACGGAACCTGAAAAATCCGTGAATCCCTTTTCAAGTGGGACAGCTGTAGCTCTAGGTACTGTTCTCTAGCATTCCGGTGCCAATATTCTGGAATCTCGATTAACGAAAGCCATTTCGTCATGTGCAAAGTGAACTTGAACTGTTAGAAAAATCATCTAAAGAGACAGTATGAATATTGTCAGGTAAATCACTGGCGAATGTGACATCGCATCAGATTGGTATACAGGGTCACTGTCACTGCTGGTGCCACCTTTGTATTTTCCAGATTTCAAATGTCTGTTCACTTGCCGTCGTCCAAGAATGAGAAAAAAGATAATTTTGTGAGGATTATCAGCCATATGATAAAGGCACTTGTGTTGGTCTACGATTTCGCCAGGTGCTGACCTCACTGATAGTTATCAGTGGGGTTTCCAATTGTTCACCTGCACAACTGACCCACAAAAGATCCCGAAATGCCATCAAAAGAGCCCCATGTTTGTTAGACCACGGATCATCAATGTTGCCTGATGTTATTGATGGTTCAGGCTACCTTAATGACCCGTGGTCTTCCAAGCACGGAACTTTTTTGATGGTGTTCCGGGATCTTTAGGGGGGCAATTGGGCAGGTGAACAATTGGAAAACGCACTAATAACTATCAGCGAAGTCCGCAGTTGGCGAAAACATGGACCAAAAATCGTCAGAATCACGGGTATCCACGATAAAAAGGTTGAGGCGTCGTCGCTGAAATGGTACGGGTGAAAATCAGTGATATCGTCGGAGAAATAACGGGCAGCAATGTGGGTTATTACTCTTCAGGTAAGTGAGAACTGAGCTGCTTACAAGTGAAAAGCTACACTCAAACATGGTCAAAAAGCAATAAGCTTGACAATACACAGGTTGTTAATAATAGAGGGGGACATATTACCCACATTTACACTGTCCCGTGTACACCGTAGATAGGAACAACCACGTGACAACGTCGGGTGCAAACGCTTTTAGAAGCGACATTCCGTCCGCAGCTGTCTACTGGAAATCCTGACAGGGAACCAAGCTGAACATACAATTAAGATTCATAGCTAAGCCACAACCGTGGTGGCAGAGTTTTCATTGACACTTATTTTAATATTTAATGCAAAATGCAATGTGGTCGGAAATTACAAACCACGCTTCTGCAAAATGGAAATATGTATTGCACCACGTAAACCTCGGTGGAAGAATTTTCAAAGGGGAAAATCGACCACGAAGCAAACATGATGCCTTTAAGGAAAAAAGGCATGACTTTTTTGACAAAATTACGAATATGAGCCATTTCTAGGTATAGCCGATTTTTCTCATTGCAACACAAATGTGATAACATATTTTTGTCCCGAAATATGCATTTCACTAGTTCACGAAAAATGTGAGTAATCACTTTTCGCGTCCAAACGACCGCTCTCAACTCGTTTCGGCCTTGACGCGCTATACTGGCGAGCTACTTAATTGCCTTCCAATCTAATGCAGAAAACTTTAGCGACCAACGCTTGTCGTTTTTGGTTAAAATCTTCATGCTCGTCACCAGTGCCATTTACGATGGTGACTTAGTCCACTCGTTCACTAATCTGGCAGAAAAAATGTAAGCCCAATCATTTCCGTTTACACCTGGTGTTGGCATTTTCCATCATGTCCTCGGAATGACGATTTGTCATTGTGGGCAAATCACTAATCACCAGTATCAGTCAAACGAATAAGCATTTCAACGCTTCAAAACTGATCAGGTTGCAGGCAAGTAGAAGTTTCGTTCAATTTTTCTCGCTGTCATTGCCGACTCATATTTTTGCTCCGTTGCTTCCCTGTGCTTCAGAAAATTACGTAAGGTTACTGTAATTATTTATCCAAAAACGTACTAATTCATTACATATTGTATCATTTGGCCTCATTAGTATGTTTTTCTGTTTTGTCATGTCTGCTTTTTCTGAAACACTGAAAATTAACTGCTTTTAATCGTATATTTCTTGTTCCTATTGACAATGGCTCGCAATAGATCTAATGGTGCTGAGACTCAGCAAACACTGACGGCAGCAACAAGCGCCGGCGGTCGTTACGGTGCAAGTCGTCTGTACAAAACGGTTTGCAGTGCTATCAATGCCAGAATTGGTAGCGCTTCAAATACAGTGACCTTAACGAAGCCCAGTACAAGCAGACGGCTCCTCCATACCTCAGTTTTTTCTGCATGAGCTGCAATTTTGACGACGGACAAGGTGTCGCTTTGCCACTGACCTGTCACGCGCGTACCGTGAAAATTGGAGAGACGCAAAAACGTGCGGCGGTAAATGCATAGCCCATTTTAACTCTGTATCTATTTTCGTTTCTTCCATGGAAAGTAGGATATCAACGTAGAGTATTACAACTTGCTCGTAACGCTGTGATATTTTCATTCTATTCGTCAGCGGGATCTTTCTGAAATGAAGTTGGAACTACAGTCCTTGAATAACTACATAGCTGTTACCTTCCGTGGTTTTGCAATCAGCAAGAAGGCAGTTGCCCTGTCAACTGCACGTATAGAGGAGACTGTGACAAAAGTGAAAGAGAAAGTTCTCAGAGACAGGAGGGTTGTTTGATGGGGCTGCTTCACTGTAACACCTTCCAAACCGAGCCAACCAAACCGGTCTTGGCATCTTCATTCTCCCCGAAATTCACAAGCTTCATACTGGATAACAGGCTGCGAGTCAACACAATCAAAAATCCAATTGGCCCTTGAATAACCTAACTAACCATATTCACTCACAAGACAGCGGTGGAAAGAGCAACGGCTTTGAATTCCGCCGACGTCAATCTAAAAAGTTTGTCTTTCGATTACTCTCGGCAAGAGAGGGTGGGACACAAGCAGCGGACTAAGACTGAGTCACAAATTATGGCAGACGGGAAGCTGCAACTGGAGACTAGGGTCGAACTTTCTGCTGCTGAAGTGGTCACTCGGACTTCTGTGCCTGTACTGGAAATCAGAAACGCCGCATATGTGATCATCACTGTAGTGGTCGACGCCCCTAGCACTGACATAAGTGCTGATGGCACTGGAACCACGCAAAAACCGTCCCTCGAATTGTTTTCAACAAAACCCACCAAACGACCCGGCAGAAAACTCATTCTCCCAAGAATTTGGGGTTGTTTTTGTGATCCGAAAAGCCCATTTTTGGCTCGCCTCACTGGGTGTTTCTATCGGTGACGCCGTGACACCAAGCACATTGCCCTCTTTGAAAACCCGCCCCCAGAAGACGAAAACATCAAAATTTCCGTGGGTGACATTTTCCGAACACCCTCCCGAAAGGCGGAATTTGACGAGAATACAGAAGCCGCAAGTTGCACCATTAAGAATGCTGGTCAAGTGTTCTGTAGGGTAGTTAACGGATTCACAGTCAGTGATGTCGCGCTCGCAGGTTCAAAGAAGGGCCATCCAAACAATTCAGTAGAACAGGCCGCGGCCAATTCCACAGCTCTCCTCAATCCTAGTTCTTATTTTCCAAGCCCTTCTTCGCGCTCTATTATGTTTTTCCCAAAATTAAATGACGCAATAGCCATTAAGTACGTGTATACGAACTGTATAAATCGGCTCAATAAATTATTGGGAATCAGACAGTTAGTTCATGACACCCAACCCCATATGGCTGCTTCAGCGGATACCTGGCTCACAGGTGAACTGGGTGTCCCTGGATTACCAAGCTGACTCCCTCAGTGGGAGGATGGGCGGCTCTGCGAATTTCCTTCAGCATTATCTTCCGACACTCACGGTTACTAGTGGACTACATTCCTCTGATTAATATGACGCTCTGTACCTTCGAGTAGCACTGCGTTGCCAAAACTCACTCCTATTGGGGATTATTTATCGTTCTCCTTAATCTGACGTCTGCAGCGACGACACTTTTCCCGTATACCTTGACAACTAGAGCTATAACCTTTTACTCATCTGCTTATTATGGGCGACTCCAATGCACCCAAAGTAAACTGGAAATCAGTTCCTCCCCAAGATTGTGAAGACAGATTCTCGACTTCATTGTTGACGTTGATACAAAGAGGATCGTGGACACAACATGTTTACGCCATGATGCGGTATTTTTCCCGGTCAGATTCCCCCTCTGCTCAACCAAGTCATCACTAGTGACAGCCACCTGGTGGACAGAATGATCATCAAACCACCACTTGGACACAGTAACCACTCTCTGTTCATCTTGGATCTTACCCGTCATTGGATACAACATCTAGCAAAGAAGTTCACAGCCCAAAATTTTAATCAAGGTTACTTCATCGGACTGGAAAGCTACCTAGGTTCACTTCTTCTTGATCATGACTACGTGAACCAGAACTACTACGCATTTCGAAGCGCGGTTCAGAAAACGGACAACATGTGCACTGCACAAAATGTACGCCTTCTCCGATCGGATACCCATTCCGAGCAAAATACATCGTCTTCTCGATGACCATTCCGATTTATTCACGAAGCGTAAGCTAACGGAAACCTGGAGGGCCTAAGTGTGTTTCACATTGTTCGAACAAACTGCAGGCCGGAAAGCCACGAACACACCGTGCGAACGAAAACTCCTTATTTAAGCATATGCTAAGGCTAAGAAAGAACATGTCTTTGGCTCTTTCTTTGCAACTGCCTAAGGGAGCGACCTTATCTGACTCTCTGGTTGTGGCCGAGTTATTCAAAGAATACAACTGCACAATCCACGGCGTCACATAAACAAACTGATGCCCTATAATACCGCTGCAAAACTTCCGGCAACCAATCCCTGAATAATCTGTGCCAGCTGTTGAAGGTCTTTTATTCAAGGTTAATTCATATAGTGCAATGATCCATCTCAGACTTCTGAAAGAAGCAGCTGCTAGTCTGGCAGAACCCATTTATATTGTTTAAACAGACACTCCATACTGACATTCTGCCCAGTGCGTGGGAAGAGGCGACGATCGCACCCGTATTTACAGGGGGGACCGACACTCCCTGGTTAGCCATCGACCAATCAGTCTTACTAGCACTCCGTGCAAGATAACTGAGTGCCCATAAAAGCGTACCATCCCCAACCACCTCTTATCAAATCACCTTCTCTCTTCTACTCAGCATGGCTTCCTTCCTAACAGGTCATGCATGACAAATATGCTTATTTTCATGGATAGTTCGACGAAGGCCACAGACAATGGCTTCATTCAAATACTATCTTTATCGAATTTATCAAGGATTCTGGACGTCTTCAGCATGACCCTCTGAAACACAGACTGGAAGCCAATGGTAGTTAAAGACAGCTTCTTCGCTGGATTGCCTCTTTTCTAGATGATAGAGATTTTGAGTTAGGGCCGGATCAGATCTTTCGTCTCCCCCTTTCATTTCTGCGATAGTTTCTCAAGGATCAGTGCTATGTCCTTCGATATTTCTTATTTACATCAACAGCAGCGTCTTTTTATAACTCAGCGACCCAAAAATCTGGAATGCCATTAATCTCAGTGCATTACAGATTGATCATGAACTGATTAAGCGCTGTTCAGACGATCGCATTCTCCAACTAGGTGACAATAAGTGCGCGCACATGTCACTTGGTGGAGATTCTGGCAATGTCCTTGTGATTCATAGTGCGTTCAACGCAGTAGATATCCTGATGATAGAAATGAATAAAGATCAGGGCATCTGGTTGTCGTGTTACATATCATTCGCGTATCACTATGAGATGACGATAAAAAAGGGATATACTGCTCTAAGTATAACTAAGCACTTTCATGTGCTTTACAAGCTTTATATGAGACCGCTACGACTAACGCATGAGCCAGAAACTGAAACAGCATCTACAGAACAGCGGACTTGCCTGTCACATCCGGAATCTTAGTCGTAGATCCACACGCAGTCTAAAGAGCTTGCAGGCTAAATCTACGTTGTTGTTAGCTGAGCTTAAGGAACGGGAAGTCATAGCGGAAGTCACATTAGAGCGCAAGCTGGCCCAGGCTAGAATGGAAGTTGAGAAGGCTAGGTTGTTGTTTGA
>JTDE01001183.1:143116-164786 GCA_014338405.1 Paragonimus skrjabini miyazakii
TGAGTGGAACTGCAAGTGGTGCAGCGCAAGCCACTTACGGTGATGGTTTATAACGCAGGCGTCCTTTGGCTTCGGTCACTGTGACAGGCTAATCCGTTTCGGATGCCGCCAACCGTATGAGACCGCTCCTCAAGTATGCTAATTAAGTCTTATACATCGGCCCAAAGAAAAATATACTGACCGTCAGCCATGTCCAACGCGGAGCTATCAAATTAGTTATGGGCATAATAAACGTCGTGCACGACTATCAGCTTGAAATTTTCTATTTGTATCCACTTGAATTTCGACGACTCTGCGGTTGCCTAATTTTCCCACACTCATTTTTTTGGCGTAGGTCTTATTGAACAATTATCTGTCAGAGCGAATGATGGTGGCCTACGAAGACATAACAGAAAGCTTTGCAAGAATTGTCATCGGACCTTCTTTGGACAGAAAGTCCTTTCTTATAGAATTATCAGGCACTTAAACAGCCTTCCCTGTGAGGTCGTTGGCAACGCTTCTAGGGATCGCATCAGAACATTGTCTGATTCTTACTTGCTTAAAACATTTTCGTGCAAGGAATATTGGTCGGCTTTTAGTACATGTTCTAATTCCAAGTAAGTGAACATGCTGTTGACGCTTTATTCCCATACTTCAGATCAGGTTAGGGTTTACGGTGAATTGTCTGGAAGTTTTAGCACCAGGAGCGGTGTTCGTCAAGGCTTTCTCCTTTCACGATTTTTGTTCAATTTCGTCTTAGACGAAATAGTGGAGGATTGTGTCCGACACTCACGAGATGCTGGCGTGAACCTCCTACCTGGTGGAAGACTGATTAATTTTGGTTATGCTGACGACAAGATGTTGTTGTCTGACAATTTCCAAGCGGCACAAATAACACTAGACGCTATTTTGCGTTCTGCTAAATAGACTGGAGTGCAATTTACATTTAATTACGCGGGGCAGTGAAAGTCGTAAGGTAAGCTGTCTTGCTGATGACGCCTCACTTTTACTCACAGTTTGGTTGCTTGTTTACAGGGTGTGAGCAACTTGATGTTGCATGCCTGAACATTGGCGTAGCTACTTTTAGCACTTAGGTCCCTTTCTGTCCCCTTCCTCTCCTTCTCTAATCCTTTACAGAATTTGGCTTTTTTCTACTTTGTCGTCGATATAAAACTTCATGCAATCCAGTGCAAAATAGCCTTTGAGTAATTAACAATTGATGAAGCTGTGGTTCAGTGTCTTATTTTTGTAGTACTTCCATAATACTAACTTGTGGTATTGCCAAAGAATCAACGAACAGAAAGTGGTAGAACGTTTTCAGCTTATCATAAGACCTCTCATCCTTATATATTTGAAAAAGTAAGTGAAATGCGAATGTGATCAAAACATTAGAATTACAAAAATTTCAATTCATTTTCTACCAAAACCCATGTTGATCTGTAACCCACATCACTTCACGAATAATATCTTTTTATCAATTTTTCAACAAAATTTTAGGATATTGAAGAGAAAGAATTTATGCAAAACAGTCTCAAACAAGTACAAACGGTAAGCTTTTGTAGCCCCCTGATTATGTATGGATGCACTGTTAATCGCGTTAAAACTTTTTCAAGGTGTAAAGCAACGGTATGCAGTGCTAGTGTGCTGAAATCATGAGATTTGTTTAAGTCTTGTTCTGGAGTCAACCTTAAGAATATCATCGCAATTATTATTTCTTCACAGAGGCTTAACAGGGGTTATTGTTGTCATCATGATTAAGTGTGATTTGTGTCATGGGAGTCCTACCGTTTCATATAAACTCTTCACGACGCACCCAGTCAGGCTGATAGGTCAAGTACACATTGGTTGTTTTTGGTTGTATTGAAATATATATATGTATAATGAGGCAGCAGCTTCAAGTACACTGTACATTCCAGACGTTTATGAGTAAATATACGATATTGTGGACCTGATAATGTGACAGATTTCTATTGCACAATTCCAATCAGGTTGGTAGTTTTTACATAGAAAGACAGTTAATGGTCAAACTTGGTTAGGGTTCCCGCGACCTTGGTTTTTTCAATAAAATTTCAAACTTACTGGCCAATAATAATTTACAATATGCTTTATTTATAACTTCAAGAGTGACGTGAATGGAAAGTTTAAAGCAGAACTTTTAACCCCTTGGTTTGAAGCTTTTTTCGAGAACGTGCACGTGAGATTATTGCAGGTTGTAAACTACAGGGCGTGTCTATCCTTAGGGCTTGATAACAATAACATTTGATGGCAATCATGTCTTCGCCTTTGCGTCTGCTGTCTGCGGGCAATATACCCAAATACTCCAGACTGCTTCAAGAGTCCATACGCTTAGGTTTTATGACCATTTCTTAAATCGACTTTGTGGTAACCCTAACACTTTAACCGCCTTGAAATTATTCAGAATTCAAGCGAATAAACAGTATCAACGATGTGGCTACGCAAATAAGTTCAGAAAAGTTATTAAGACCGCCGGTTCTTGAAAAGCTACACTCTTTTAAGCAGAACCAAAGCTCTTTTGGTCATTTAAAACGCAGTTGTTTGGATGGAGGGTGTGATCTCTACGTTCACCTGTATTTGTAGATCCTGTCTTTGCTATTCACTGGACCATCACTGCAAGTTTGGGGAAGCAGTGACTTGAACCGCGAGCGACTGTTTGTATTTTTTCAGGTTCGTCGCTAGTTCCCACATTACTGTCAACTGGTGGGCTCTTTCCAACTCCTCTGGCATTCCCATCTTGTTTACAGTCAACCATCTTAACTTCGTGGGGAAACGAATAACACTCACAAGGGAGGCAGAGCGCTCAGTTGTTTATATTAGCCGAGAGAAGTAAAGGCCCCGGAACAGATCTTTGGGAAACTTCGCCTTTTACAAGTATCGAAGTTGTTTGGGCACTTTCCACTTGAACGTAAAACTTCCGATTATGGTGGTAAATTTTATCTAAATCAAAATCCCTGGGTACAGGCTAAATGACTCAAGCTTCTTTCCTGGAAGCTTGGTATGAACCACCCCAATGGCTTTTTTGAAGTCTAAGTAGCAGACCCCAATCTTTTTCCCTGGTCAACCTCCTGCTAATTTTACCAGGAACCGATAGCAGCTTTATCAGACATGGTCGGTTCTTCACAAACCTAATGAGGCTGACAAGAGCCTATGCTTGTAGACGTGGCCGGCAATCTGGTCCCTAAGTCGCTTTTCCATTAATCTCAGTAAGACAGGTTGGAGAGTAACGGGCGGGTAATTGATGGTCTTCTCCCTGCTGCCTCCCTTATATACTGGAGCAACTGCATTAACCTGCCAAACCTGTAGCAGTTCAGCCCCCTCCAAGGACGCGCCAAAAGAACACACCAGATGACATCCTAAGATGCCAGCATCGGCTCCAATGGCACCAGACGTATATCACACGGTCCCACCATCTTATTAACGTCAAACCTGGCTAGCGGTTCTCTCAGTTACTTCACGGTCATTATCACACCTACTACCGTCGGCAGTGTGCAATTTTCCAAAGGAACACAGAAGGGCATTTGCTCACTGTTTGTTCTTGGTAGCCTTCACTGCTCTTTCACTTTAAACACGGCCAACCGAAGCATATACGGACGCCTTGAACAGAGCGTAATTATAGTATACAATAAGGTTGATCATCGTCCCATTCGCTGACCTTTGCTCGTAGTATATTTCACACTCTTTCTGAACGCAAGTGACTAATCTCAAGGCTGATGTGCACTTTAGGCAACGGCAGTGTCTAACAATAAATTGAAATATTTTTTCAGCGGTTTGCTCACTGGCCTGGGCCTTACTCGCCTGCCCTACCTACCATGGAGGTACGCTCGTCCTTGTGATCTGCACACTTGTGCACATGCATCAACCAACTGCAGGTTGCTTCTTTCAAACAAGTTCTAGAATCTTACCATATCAGTCCTCTCTGCCTCAGACCCATAGTTCTTAGGCTTGCCCAATTTTTCACACCGCAGCCTCAGTTCGCAGCACAATCTACGCCAACTTTCCGGGGGCTTGGGCTCACCTCTTGCCGGCAACAGTCGGAAAATCGTATGATCAACTTTACCCAGAGGGGCACCCACTTCCAATTTATTCACGTCGTTGAGGCATTTGATGATAACCGAATTCAACGTGTCCGGTGTCTGTCCAGTCCACCACCTGGTGTGTTGGTTTACATGCTGAAGTAAAGTTCACGCCTGGATAAACATCAGAAACTAATTTTCAGATGAATTCTTAAGTGCAACTTTTGCCGTCTAGTTGATCTTCCGGGCGTTGAACTCACCGAAAAAGGATTTTGGCACTCTGGATTGTGAATTTGGTAGGAAACTCTCCCAACTTGATGCTCTACTCCGCTGTCCTTAGTAGACTGCGGTATATACTTGCCACTAGCACGGTCACTTGTCGTGCTCTTACAGAGCAGACTAATATCTGAATATCGGGCGTCGTTATTCGTTTACACAGCTCTCGTTCAAAGTGATCTACCACTAACATCGACTCCTTCCCTCCATGTCTTCCTACTTGCCCATCAGCCCGAAAATCACATTGGCCCGAAGCTTTCACCTTTTGATGTGAACTACGTTTCAATTGCTACTGTGGGGGTGATGACGGTCATTTTCTGCTCGTAGCTGTCCCCAGTTATTCCCTATAGTACATGCGTTAGAGTAGGCCACTAACAGATTCCTCCGTCTTCCGTGCTAAAGATTCATGACCACAGTTGACGTCCCAATTTTTTTCGAGGATCTTCCGTCTTCAAACCTTTACTTGAAAAGTGGCGGTAATACCTGGAGCATGTAAATGGATACCTAAACCAAGGTAACGTGCGATTAGTGAAACGAGTCTTACAATTGGAGGTAGTCAGCGAAATTAACGCGGCCGATTGGATCGACAGGTCGACAATCGTTTTGCGAATGTTTCGCTGGTTCCCCGTAAGCGTCGATAAAGTTGGCGTAACAGACGAAATCGAACGAAACGACTGTATGATCACTCTTGTCGGTTTGGCGCTGTCAATTCAAGATTGTCAGCCATTAGATTTTAGTTGGTATGAATATCGACCAAACGTGAAAGCTGTCCATCGTCTCGCCAACACTTGTCACATTTCGTAAAGCCCGAAGCTTCAACAGAACTGAGACGACTTGGAATCCACACGCCTCATGTACAAACAGGCTGTAATATTTACTCTCAGAAAGTTGAGGTTGTCTATCAAGTCGATGTGGGACAAGACTGTGATGGTGAACATTTTCATTCCACCTTGATTTTAGGATGGCGGACGGCAAATTAACTTCACCGGTTGGCGGTCTAGAATAGTTAAGCGAATATAGCATCAGACTACCTCAGGGTTGTCACTAGGTGCTAAACTACCGCGGAGAAACGCCTGCAACGTTGCATCAACATGGTCAACAAAACCTGTCGTCCTAACTTTCCGTTATATCCGCGTGAAGAAGCAACAAATCTCTAATTTTAGCTCAGAATCAAGATTAAAAGAAATGAACTGTGCTTAATTGACTACACCCATACGGCGCCTTGCTCAAAAAAATTTTATGAGGCTCATTCAATTTGTTATGCAGACCAGGACCTTTGGTGCAAACGCAGTTAATGGAGATTATTTCAAACAACTGGGTGCTAGCCGTTCGAATATGGGGCGGATTGAAACCTACTATACCAGAACCGGATGCGACCAGCCATAATTGTTTCACATTTTCTGTGCACTTGAAAACGACTAGAACGAGTGCAGCGGTTCAACTTGAGCCTCACCGGCTCTTATTCCAAGCGGTCCGGGTGAAACGATGATATCTTAGGAATAACGCGGCGTCTGAGAAGAATGTACTCAAGAATACAAAGTGATGTTCCCTGCAAAGCGGTAGAGGCTTTCAAAAGTTTTGAGTGAGTTATGTCGACCAATAGGTCGGGGCGCCAGATGCGATGAATATAGTAAACACAAATATTGGTCAACTCTCTTAGCCCATTTTTACTGTGTTAATATGGAATATTGTCTCGTAGTGCAAGAGCTAATCGGATGGATCTCCATTTCGATTAATCTCTACCTGATGAGTTTAAACAAGGACGAAACCTGTCGGAAAGTGTTGGTTTGTGAATGAACATCAAGAAACAGTACAACTTAATCAATTCAATTGCGGAGAGAAGGAACCCCCATCAGCTGTTCCCATGATCGTAGTATTGCGTTTCAGATTCCGCGAGAGTTCCATCAGTGGCCGGGTGTTCCATTTTTGCCGACATGCGCATCTGATGCTACGGCCATACTGTGTCCGGGTAGACTTGAACACCAGTTTTGATACGTATCTTACGATAGGCTCAAAATACGTCCACATTATCACATGACAGAAGCTAGGGTGGATTAAGAAACTGGAGGTGTGAGTATTACAACTCTCGACGGAATACCAAAATGAGGTCGTGAAATACGTCCAAAAGCTCGGCGCTGATAGAACGCGGACAGTACGAGCGACAAGATGAGCCATTGCCCAACGAGATCGGACCAGCGCAGGAAGAATGGCGAGCGGAAACCCCCTGACATAAAGTGTCAGTCACACACACGAACCGGGCAAAAACGAACGCGACGTTTGAAAGAAAACTGGGTGTGTGTTGTGAGCTCAAATTCTGAATAATAAACGCGAACGTGCACGCGGCACGGCAACCAGCGGGTAGGACAATAACGATCATGATTTATTGGACGCCCGTTCGCTACAATATCAACCTACTTGCAAGGTCCAAATCAAAATTTCAGATGACGCTCGTTCTGTAATTTTATGCCCCATCATGGTAGTTAGGAAAAGTCCCCTGCTATGACTCAGCTTTCGGAAGCAACATGATTAAACGTTTTAGGGGTATTGGCAAGTGTGTTTTCAGGGCGCTTTGGTGTAGTTTCAAACAATGTCGCAGGGGCATGTAGTTTTAACCGGCAATTTTTAGGTCCGTTTGCTTCTCGACCACTACAAACGCAAGAGGTTGGCCAAATAGCTTTGCTATTAAACTAAGGCTTGGTATTGGGTAGTTAATAGCAGAAAAGCATTTGATGTGCTGCAGGGCAGCTCGGACAGACGTAATGAAAGAATGCGTCTTCTCAGTAGTGTTTTCCGAATTATCAAGGTCACCGTTAACTGCGCAGGTTTTTTTCATGGGATCGTCATAACTTCATGAGAGATTGTGGTACTTGCAGGAACTTTATTGTGACGTTCGGTGATCACATACATGTTGGATGCCATTCAACATGAATGACATTAGTGCGCTATATTGGGTATGTCAACATTCCACACGAACTGTGATGCCACGTGTCTAAATCAAGGCACAGATGACACAACCGGCTGCTCAGGAGACCCTCTGAAAATGACCCACGGCTCAAAAGTTTAACCAAGGTTGACTGGAGCATAGAAAATGGCTGACATGGGCCAAGGAATCGGTGAGCAAGAACTACTGTACCTTGTAATTAACAGCATATGGTCAGGGCTGACGCCAAAGTTTGAATTATAGAACCGGAGATATATATGAACTTAGAGTACTCACGTTTTACTGTTGGCGCTTGGCGGGAGAAAATGTGGAGTGATGATTTTGGGCTTCTCAAAATTCCTTATCCTACGAAACGACCAACAAGTTGTTAGAGCATAGCATATACTCTCTGTATATACAGCTCACTTTAGTTCAGTTAGGTTCGAAGGATCTGTTAATTAATTAACTGATGGTCCTTTTCGTACATTTTCCACCTTCGAAATAGTGTCATGAAACCTCAGATAAATGAAACGGTGTCCTATGTTAATTCTGTGGAACAGTCCGGGCGTCGAATAACAAAGGATTTGAGAGTGTGCTGTTGTAACCCCCCGAAAGACACGTCGCATCCTCCATGGAATACCAGTGCGCTCTATCGAAACTAAATTCATCTCCTTGTGATAAAGCAGGTGGAAAATCTTGGTCGTGAGAATAACGCGGCCGTCTCCGCTGATTGCTGTTAAGTCAGATCAGAAGGTGAACACAAAAAGTCACTTAGTTGCGCTCCGAAACGTGTGACAATGAACAATTACGGCGTATTTACGTGTTGCTCAATGAGCTGCAAACATTTCCGAATCAGAAGGCTGAAGGACAGCTATTAATAATGGTAATCAAGGCCATGAAGCCACCGATTAGCATGGCGGAATAAAAATCAATTAGGTGAAAACTAACGATGGTTACCTTGGGATGGTTCTGGAAATTTCTGCCTATTGTTACTAGGCAAAGCTATTTTCTCTAGAAAGAAGCCGGCTTCGAAAAAAATGGCGTTTTCAACAGGCTCGTTAGTTAGTGCGTCAGTTTCGGCTGATGATAAGGCTAGTTGTCAATACTGTTATATCGGACGCCACTTGCTGATTATCGGATGATAGTGTTGGAAATCTGAGGGAAGAAACTGTATTTTTGTGTGGAAAATTCTCCAGTGAATTAGGATATTTTCGGGACAGCACAGAGAATGAAAACGGAAGCAGCGTTGGGTGCTGAAATATGGTATTGTTGGTAGAACCTTACACGGTTCTGTTGAACCATCAGAAGGACAAGTGGGTGTGCCGTTATCCAACAGTTTGCATGCACCGGCTATGGTAGCTTCGACTGCCTTGAAGACAGAACGTTCGAGCAATTTTCTACTATGTTACAAACCATATAAGCCCTCAGGTTACTGAGAGTTCATTAGTCCGATTTCATCTAATGTCCATAGAACGCTGACTTGGGAAAGTAAGTTATGAAGCGCATGTCTAGGTTCAGTACTCTTTCAGAAGCACATGCTTCAGTAAGTTCGTCCCTCTGCCTTCTTCGTTTTGAAGCGAAAGGATTTAATATTTCTAATAAGTTCTTGTCGTCTAAGCCTTTAAGACTCCACGAAAGCCTTTTAGGGAGACGTTGCACCTTTTAAAGCATTTAGATATTCTTTAACAAGCTTTTGGTATCTGTTGCTGCACTGCCTCCCCGACAATCTTTTACGCTGTCGATTGCAACAAGGACGAAAGCTACTGAATGTGAGTAGTTGTAATACGTCTTAAGGGTTCTCCGAATGGTCACGTCTAGGTTGTCTTGGCAGTCCCTCTGGCACTTCACATGGCCCTTGGTAGTTCTCTGCCATGCGACTTCCCCTTTCAGACAACCGTGATGGGTGGTTTCTGTGATGAAGCAATGTGCCGATTTGTTCTACGGAGTGGGCAAAGTCAACCGTCATTAGTGATAAATTAACTTGTATGCTGCACCAATAACCATCTGTGTATTAATATACTTGCTCCGCCATTCGCTGCCAGCGTCCAGCGCGGTGGAAGGAAGTTGGAGTGGTAATTTATCAGACCGTTGTGCTGCACTTTTGAAGGATTTGGCGTACTCGATCTTTATCAGGACATTCTTGACTTCGTCATCACCGGTCCATAACAGTGATTTAACAGACAGACTGTAGTGTCCATTCAGATTCTGGGTCATACTCCAGTCTAAAGTGATATAACAAGACCTTATCTATAACCATGTTGTTTCCAGCTTATCAAGTCGGGGATGTGGAGTGAAAAAGTACTGTTATTGTTTCCCATAGAAACTTTCAGCCCCTTACCCACTGTCCCAGTTAGCATCTAGTATACTAAAGACTCACAGTAGGTAGATCTTGCTCACTTTCGCTGGCTGCTGCCCATCGTTTGGCTTAAATGTTGTGTTGCTTTCATGATCATACGAGATGGGCATTCGTATCAGGTTAACTATGACCTTGAGCGGTAGCATCTCTACATCCTGCAAAATAAGTGAAGTTGTTGGGGTTTGTAGTCATTTCTCGGAATCATAGAATGTTGTATCGCTAACAGATGGTGCGTCTACTGTACCACCCAATAACTAAAAAACTTCAGCAAACACGCGTTAGTATTACATATAAACTGGCTAATGAGTGATAATATCTGTCGCCTTGATCACATCTCTCAACCATCACTACTTACTTCAGTACTGCACACACTTTCAGAAAATACAATCAGCTCACTCCCCGCCATCTTTTAAACTTCTTTCAGAACTGAGAGCTGAGGCACTTTATTCGGGTTTAAACAGCTGCCCCCTTTTGCGAAGCGGATGGAGTTTTGGTTGCAGCAGCTTCATCGAGGTGGACGTTTCGTGTGGGTTTGAAACAGAGCGCTTTAGTACTGTGAGCGTAATAAATCAGACTCCAGCACTTCCTGGTACGGACGATTTCTGTTAATATCATGGGGGACTGTAGGCAAATTGGGTTTATTCGACATGTTGAAAAATACCCTTGAGACTTGTGTTGACAAAATTTGCCTTGGTTCAACTGGCGATCCACCCTTTCATCGTAGCCCCACAGATGGATTACGGTAGAACATAGCAGATTTTCCCTCGTAATCTATTTAACAGCCATCGTCAGAAACCTGGCACTTTAACGGGGAATTGAAGACTCAACAAATGCTGAATTTCGTTTACGTGATACCACGACGGTTTCAGTGAGTCCACTTCACCATGAAAGGTAATTGATCATCTTATTAGTCAGTAGGCCTGTTGACTTACCAAAGTTTGGTGTACGTCACATTCTCGTTGATGCTGTATTTGCATATCTTTACGGAATGCTGTGGTGAACGACCGTTTAATGCCGTTCTAATGAAAAGCCAGTATTTTTCTCAAAGCCGAAGAGTGTTCATATCAGATGGCTTCTGTCTTCCTACAGAGTTGTTTGTCGTGTTAATCAGTGTAGCACGTTACAGACGTGTACTTTGATGATTTTATGGAAAACCATATGCTAACATGCACAAGAATGAATTTTGAAATATGTCGGTTGATTGGAAGTGTGGCATGATCAGATTACGCCCTTTATAGAGGCATAGTGCCCATGCCTCACACTGTTTAACTGGCGTCTCCATAGTTCTTAACAATATAACTGAAGACATTGGGTAAATTACCGCTTTTAAAATCAACCCTTCATGGGTGGGCATCAAAAATCGTGGGACATCTTTATAAATATTCCATTTACAAAACTCATTTTACTTTATCAGGTCTCTTTACAATACGTGACAACGTGATTCGATATGGCTCATATTATTGGGCGCTTAGTTGCTACGAAACCAACCTTGTCTGCAAAACGCACCAAAAGTCTACGTTCTGGACGTGCATTATTTTCCAAATATACTCGTCCTGTTCATTTAGTACGAAATTTTTGTCTACCTCCACCACCTACAAAGTTACGGAAAAAAGCCTGATCCATCTTGCCAGCTCGTTACGATTTATTTTACTGCGTCATTTTATGTAATTCAACCTGTAGTAAGTACTAGTTCACTAAAACTGTGCGGACAATCTTATCGGCTGTAACTTTTTGCTCTTGAATCAACCACTGAATCATTGATTTCAACTACTAGGTTGTAATTAAATCCGTATCTTGGACAACATAAAATTAGATACGAACGAAATATAACATGTCGCCTTTGGCAACAACTGGCTTATCCGCGAGTAGTTAATAAAACAGAATTGGCAACAAAACATAAACCCTCGAAGGGCTAAGCATGCTCCACATCACCATAAATTTTGCCAGCGTGGGTAGCTGCACAGTATTTTTTGGCAAGTATACATGTATGTGTATATGCCAGCAATCTCTGATAATGTGTAGATGCACATCATCAGTGAATCTCATGCTATCCTAGTGCTAAAGCAGTTCGCAATTCCTAGTTGAGAGACGAGTGCACTCGCAAACAAACTTAATCTATTGGTTTGCTGTGTTCACGATGAAGCACATTTAATCCAGCAGGCGTCAAGTCAATGGGAATGCAACTGCGAGAAAAACTTCGGCATAATCGTACTTCAGCCGCCAGGGACGACAAAAAAGCCACGGAAACTCCTGTCGGCTTCGGGAATTCGTGCAAACGTTTAAGTGGTTAGGTGGGTTTTCCGTGAAAGTGACTGGGATATCAGTCCCTTAGAGAAGGTAGCTTATAACAATGGAGCTGACCTTGGTTCATTATACGACGACCAATGAAGCTTCTTTACACACGACGGCAAACTTGATGTTTATGGTTGTACGATCCCTCGCGAAGTCGTTGAGCAGCTCATAGCGATAAAGTAACGATCCTAAAAAACAGAAACAAAATTGAATCACAATGTCAAGGTACAATTGATAACATTATCACAATGGACAAGTAGACAGACTCAACGGGTTTCATCGAAAGATCGTTTCCAGGAAATCCAGGAGAGTTTAGTGCCGGATAGACCTAGAGAGTTTTTCTAAGTAGTTAAGAGATGCAAAAACAGCTGGAACGAGTCAAGCTCCGAAAAGGTGACACACATGTCACACAGGCAAATCACAACGAGGGGCAACTGGCTATTCTCACAAATGTCAAACTGACGTAATGAAACCATCAACATCTGGGTCAAGATCCAATTAGAGGTCAAAAATAACAGAGGTATAATATACAAAGATAAACATTTGGGAGGAATAGGGTTGGGTCGGATTTTCACACGATTGAACTTGAAACGTATTCACATTTCAAAGATGCAACCACTGTAAGTTTGGAGCAACTCACGCCTCTCAGAAGTGCTTGGATTTTGCCCCACTTGACAAAAACTTTGCCGATCAAATGCAAAGGGTCGATTGACAAACTAGAAGATAGCCATAGTGTGATGGACTATCACACCGGAGGCGTGAGTATTCCAACTTTAGGCAGAATATCTCAACGCGGGGTAGAAGCACGTCCAAAATCCCTCACCGAACAAATCGGAGATGGCGGGGGCGCCCGGATGGGTCATCACTAGACTGGATGGAATCAACGGGCGAGACATGGCGGGCAAAATAAGATGGACGACCAGATCGGGGGCACGATTATTCCAACACTGAGATAAGTGTCTCAACACGGTCGTGGAGTACGGTCAAAGCCCACAGTAGATAGATAGCGGACAACACGAGCGACTGGATGAGCCCTTGCTCAACAAAATCGGACCAACAGACGAAGAATAGCATGCGGAAAACCCCCCGATAGAAGGCGCCGGTCACACACAAACCGGATAGAAGTGCACATGACGCGTGAGCGGAAACATGTGGCTGTTGTGGACTGGACTTCTGACTCATAAACGCGCGCGTAGCATGCTAACTGGCGAGTTGGCAAATAAAAATTGTGCTTTAATAGACGCCTTCTTCGCTTCTCAGTCAGTTGCGCGCCGCAAGACCTCAGAAGTCATGGCTATAGATGACATCGGCACTGACCCCTCATCGCTTCACTTTTCTGAGACGTACAATCTCACGCAACTAGTTGGCGTGTGAAAGAAGGTCAGCATTTTTTCGTCAACAAAAGGTGAGTTGCCGACATTTAATTACATACAACTGTGAGCTGCCAAAGACGTCTATTGTGACATTCAGGAACAACGTTTTTCCCTCAATTTAGGTCTCTGGGGGACATTGCACCAAGTGGTTACAACATCTATAATGTTTATTCCATAGTCGATATGAGTTTCTTCCGGCATTCCGAACTTTTGTTTATAACAGGGGCTTAAATTTAATTCATTTCGGTAGTATGTCAGGCACTCCCGTCACACAAACGCCATCCATATAGGCACAATCTACATGGTGTGCAAATTCAAACATACTCCAGCACTTGAACAAATATTTTAAAAGTGGTGATTCTCTTTATATTAGCCCGGGTCTATTCATTTGAATCACCAATAAAGAACAACTGTAGAATCATGCCCCAAAAATATGAAGGGGCTTATGGAATGCGTCGTGTGAGATAGGAGGTGTAATTTGGAAAAGGAGATACTTTGACAGCACGTATTCCTACGTGATTAAGAATATTCGCTCAATTCCTGGTTAGATAATCATCGAAACCAAAGTTATACAAAGTGGAGTATATACAAAATTGATAATGATTATGCTACGAGAGACTTGGCTGAACTCACACAATGGAGATGGAAACTTTTCAACTGATAGACCTTCGCGGTCTTGCATGAACCATAAGATAGATTAAATAAATTGCGTTGGAGTGATTGTCGCTCGTATAAAATATTCCTAGTAGCTAGCAATAAGTATCGTAAGCCGACGGGAAATTCGGAAAGGGTTGATGATACCCTCGTGGATATTCATTTTCAACTTATACACAAAACCTTCGTTTGTAAACTTTTAATTTTTATATTGCATACCTGTACGTTATTGTAGTCGACACTTTACTAACAGTTTAATATTTATCGGAAATATGTTAACGAATGCAGGTCGCCAAGCCAAATCAGCAAACTTTAACATCTCCGCTTTTCGCCCCAACGTTACTAGTGCTTGTTCCAAAGGCAAACGACCTACATCCAAAAATTCTGCCTGCTCTTCCAAAGAGTCTTTTATTAGTGACGGTGCAAATAAACCTACAGATTCTATCATTATACCACAAACGAGAAAGTTACCAGTGTCTGTGTTCAATCTGTTATACGATCTGCTAAGTAAGATACCTGAGTGTGAAGTTCAACTAGTTCAAATGAAAACCGATTACGCTGCTTTTCATTCACTAAGGGGAAACCGTTGTAGTGCATTTTATATATTTGTAGAAGTCAAAATATAAGCACTATTAACCCAGTGGCAACCAAAATCACGAATACAAGTGCCATCCAGACTAACTCATCATACAGCCCTCATACTTATGGGTTCCAAGGGGGTTCTAGAGAAAAAGTTATGTACACCTTGGTTATCAACGTGAGCCTTCCAAAAATTGGCCTGGAGCCCTTTAAAGGATTGTCCTTAAAATTCTAAATTATCATGTAAGGCTTTGATTTTACTGTAGCCAACAGATTAAATAATGAAAGAAAGAAGTTGTCCTATTTGATTTATTATTGCGGAAGTCAAGTTAAGGCAGATGTCGACTACTGTGTTTCGCTACCTGGCATAGCATAATATACTCAGGCAACCGAACTATCGCGGCAGCAATTTGGAAGGCCCATGGAAATATTCAGGCTGTCCCCAAGGACATGTTTAACGGCCCGAGGCTTGTATTAGAAGATACTGAGGGCCTTCAATGTTGAGCCACTCAGGGATGTCAGTTGGCGTTGGCTCAACCGAACCATCCATCTGAGTTGAATTGTCCAGCCAACCTTTTGCGTGTTGTGAATAGACAACCTCACCCCATGCGAGAGAATTGTGCAGAGGTGGCTGACTGTCGTAAACACTGGCCGGGAGCCTTCTGTTAACGGCTTGCTCGAGTTTACAGAGAGTCGACTTCCGGTTTCTGGTAACCTGTATAGTTAACGCATTGCCTCATCAGTTCCGGACAGCATCAACCGAAATGAGACCACGCGAATCCTCAACGAATATCCCGTGTGTCAACCGTCGTTGCAATGGTAAACAACCCACAGCAATGAGCAGTACGTTGTGACGGGCACGACTTGTCGATATGCCGACGATTTGACGGCATGTCATCAGATGGACAACGTGCGGTTCTGGGGCGGTGTAAACGATACTTTGTGTGTCTATTGTCGAACCACGCGGCCACGTATCGTAGTCATGTGCTACGCTAAGGATGGTCTGTAGCGAAATGGCTTACCGTGAAGGCCCGACAGTGTAAATTTGCCTGACAACCGATGGACGGTTCAGAAATCTTTGATTTTACTAGGTAATAAGACTTTCACAGGACACCAGATTGGTGTATTAATTGTAAAGATATTATCGAGGCATATGTGACAAAAGGTTACGTGAAAAGTTGACGCTAACAGGGTTGATATTCTTCATTGCTGATAACTATCGCACCACCCGGTGTTGTATCCGAATAAAGCTGGTAAGGTGGGACTTGTATTTGACTATGCGGCGAAATACAATGACGTTTCCTTGAAAAACGTCTTGCTGCAACGGTGAATTTCAAAGAACAACCCGATGAATGAGTTGCCACGGCTCCAAAAACATTTAACAGATTTGCCTTCAGACATCGAAAAGGGATTTTACAATCAAGGTTTCTGAAAAAGACAGGTGAGTATCGCAATTTCTTTGTTGAAGCCAAGGTTCTATGTACGTTCCACTGAATACGTAGAAACCCACGGTCCATCCTCTTGGAACAACTTCTTCGCCTGTGTACCCATCCTATGCGCTCAAGAAGACTGCAGTGGATAATAGGCAGCGATTTGGGAAGTCGGCCAGTCAATTGCAGAGGAGAATTTTCACGTTGACGACTGCCTAGTATCGGTGACTACGCTTGAGAATGCCAGGCGTGTTGCGTTTGGTTGACGTGGAATGCTCCTCTTGGGTGGATTCAAGCTAGTAAAGTCAACGTCTAACATGAATGGGATGCTGGTAGGTATACAACTAAACAAAGGGACAGCCATGCCAACAACGAACCCAAGTGACCACAATTACCAGATGACACTTGAAGTTCAGTTGCACGAATCAGACGAATGTTTCAAGCCGTGTGTGTATATACCGAAGAAGCTGTTTACTCAGAGGGACTTGTTGATTTGAATCGCGTCGGTGTATGGCCCACTGTGATATGCTGTTCCTGTTATTTCCCAACGCCGGAAGTTGCCCCAGCGCATGTGTGATTCGGGCATTAGATGGGATGCATCCTTAAAAGAAAAGTGCCGATGGAAATGAGGAAAGGGGTCACCGGGTGTAAGGACAACAGACTAGGTAGTTGTACCACATTGCGTCGGACCCTTGGGATGAGACAGAAGCGCTCAGAGTTGTGTATATCTTCTAGTGCTTCCAGAACGAGCTGTGTAGTTGTCGATTATCCTTAATAAATCTCAGGAGAGGGCAGCATCTTTTACCATTCCTTGATGGGTAAATCTCGGGTTACATCCACAAGGTCCATGTCTATCCACAGCTTCAGAATTACGGCTGCGGCGACGACTGCTAAACTCAGGAGGTTTGTACTAATTAAGCTCAAGTTAACTTTTGACAACATCACGCTGTGGGCAGACTTCGTCGTTGTGTTAGGTCACCTGAGAAACCCCAGTTGTCGCTTTGTGACATTTGTAGTTAACCGCGTTCAACAAATTCGTGACTGTACTCTGGGCTGTAAGTGGCAACACGTTCCATGTGGGTTAAACCTGGACGGCACACCGACGAATGTTCTCACCATGCAAGCATTTGTCTGAATAGTCCGATCTTTCAGTGGAGTCATGGGAATTCGTGGCCACCCATCAAATTGCACTAATAACTGCAAGCCAAGAAACGAGTTAAAGAGGTTGCCTACAATAGCTAACGTTATTAGCGTGCAACGGCGGGTGAAACCTGTTTCACGTGATTCACACTGGCGCATGCTACTCCATGAGATATTATGGTGAACACAGTTCAAACAATATTCTATTTGTACGAAGTCTGATAGAGAGTTCTACTATGTCGTAGCCAAAGAAGATCCAGTGCAAGCATCTGAGAGCGTTCTCTGTAGTTCAGGGAAGACGGATAACCCACTAAACCTTTCGTGAATACACGTTGGGGGACTTTTCAGAGCTCACTTATCAGATTTGCGCAAGTGACTATATATGAACGTGCAATACTCATGTTGGGGTCGGACGCATAGTTTAAAAGGGTGTAGTCGAGCTGTAGGAATGAAGAATGAGTGTTCCATTTATCCAATCCTTTGTTTAGTTTTAATTACTAGGAAAGGGGTGTTCAGCTAAATTGAGTGAGTTTGAGTAACGTATACCCAGGTCGCGGACTGAGTTGGCAGTTGAAATACCATGGCCATCAAGCTTTATGAAGTCCTCTGGTATGTGACAACCGTGTGCAACGGTGGTGAATTTAGTGCCTGAAAATTTCACTCGCCAAGTTAGACGCGAAGACTCTAATGACATGAAGTCCACCCGTATATTTTCTAAACAGGAATTGAGATCGCCAAGGGGAAAAGGGTAGACAAGTTTGATGTCATCAGCGAATAATAATAGTTTGCTATGCTTGATTACTTCACATATACCGCTTATATGCACAAGAAAGAGTAATGGTCCTAGGACGCTTTCTCGAATCACTACACTGGTGACTGGTCTGGGCGTTGAGCTGTTATCTTCTATTTTCACTGTTTGTATGCGGTCCACAATGTGTGAAGCAAAACAACGGAGCAATGGGTCACGTATACCGAAAGATGCCATTTTGCTCAGAAGACGTTTTTGAGGCACACGATAAAAGGCTTTTTGCATGTCCAAAATTATAATAAAAATTGCATTCCTCGAATCAGCAGATTTTGTAACATGATTGAAGAATTCCAGCTGGCACGTCACGCACGAACGTTTACTGAGGAACCCATGCTGGGAGTGGTTTATAAGATTTTATGATAATAAGAATTCAACCATGCGACATTTTATTAGCCTTTCCAACACTCTAGAACAAATCGAAGTATGGTTAATGGAACGATAATTGTTGATTTCTTGTCGCTAGCTACCTTTATAGCGGGGCTTAATTATATACTTTTCCCATTGCGGATGGAAGGAGCCTTATGTTGGAAAAAGTGTATAAATATTAAGCAATAGTAGATGAATGTCTTCCCCTCCATGTTTGATAGCAACATGGTAACAACCAACAGGACCAGGAAGATAAGAAGGTTTGATGGTAGCAAACTGAGGGCTTATTTTCACTGCATCAACAGGAACTTGGGCCTAGGAACGTATGTATCTACAGGGAGGGGTGGAGGCAATATACAGCCCTCAATTTTAAAGGAAGCAGCAAAATACAATTTAAAAACCTCACAGATTGTAAAGGGATCAGGTGGACGGAGCAGTTACTAGTGTGACCGCATGCTGCATATTTTGAGGTTGCAAGGTTACATGGGTTTCGTAATACCGTGCTCCGTTCAAAAGCTAGTGGTTTCATTATCTTGATGGATCAAAATAACGAATGCATACAATAACGAACCGGAGTACACTATAACATTAACATTTCCGTGTGAGATGAAGTAAATAATAGCTGGCTAATCACGTTTCCCGAATTTCATTTCCACCAAGTGGTCTCTTGAAGACGTGACTGGAACTTACGTTCATTTGATCTCCATATGATCCGAAAGCGCTTTTTCACGAACGACCGCGGATTTTCGGCAGTCTGTGTATGGACCACTCAGTTTTTGGGATGCACGAAGTTCATTGAGTGGTTTATTGTTCAGTGTCCGTAGTGAGTTTTTTCACTCAAAGCTGTGTAGGCTCACCATTCATCCGTTGACATAGTGACGTGTGGCTATAAGTGAAACATATAAGTAAAGCAACGGGCTTGCTCGAATATGTTTCCGAATGATAGGCAATAAGGTGGCATATCCAACCTGGTCCAAACACGAAACAGCATGGATGTCTTTCCAGTTTCTCCCTCTACGGCACTAAGTACTCAGGCTTTTAAGAAGTGACACCGCGATGGTACATCGCTTCACAAATAGTGAATCATTTATTTCAACGACGGAATAAGTTCTATCCATTCATTGCAGTCAACATGACAGTTCCATCATCGCACAGTCCTTCAGCACGGGGGCCGGAAATTGGTGTTTTAAACATGAACTACAAACAGGGTGAATACTATACCTCTGAACGGTAGTGTGGTCGTCTGGTGCTGAACCATCATTAACATCAGGCCACATTGATGACCTGTGATCTGACAAGCATGGAGCTCATGAGACGGCATTCCGGGATCTTAAATGGGAAATACAGACGAGCGAAAAGCTGGAAAACATACTGATAACCATCACTCAATCTGCGGCTGGCGAGAACATAGACCAATAATCGTCAAAATCACGGGCATCCATAATACGAGGATTTAATTGTTGTAGCCGAAGTGATGCAAGTGAGAATCAATGTCATCGTAGGAGAAATAAAGAGTATCATGGAGGGTCACTAATGATGAGAGAAATATTTTCAGCACAACTGTATGCCCCGTGTCCGCTGGCGTAAAACTTCTTCACTTTTCCGTTCAACACGCGCTAGACGCAGGACGCTGGCTGTCTTTGTACCGCAGCATGCCGCTATGCTGTTGGCGCCATTTTTGTTCTTTGATCGGGTAAGTCGTGTTCAGGTGTTACTGTGCTTTTGGTTCACGCCTGATTCTATTTTCTTCCCTTACATGACTATTGTTGGAACCCTCACTTCAGAAGAATGCAATCCCCCGATGTCTGCATGTTGTTCAACTTTTGTTTACGAGTATTACCGGTACACGAAGCCAGAGCATCTGGCTTGCCTGTTACTACTGTATATTATCCCTTTCATCGGTCGTGGCCGTATATACAGCTATGCACAGTTTTTCGTCTTCTAAATTATTGCCATTGGATAGCTCACCGAACCTGGAGTGGAAATTCGTGGGAGAGTTCTCACAATATTTACCGTAATTTGCCTCTTTCATATTAGTTACCCTCCGAGTTGTGCCCTCTTTTTGTCCGCTTCAAGGCAAGGAGAACACACTTGCACGCATTATTCTGGATGCGGACCGACAAATACTCTGTACAAATGGGTGAATGCTCTCACTTTGTCAAAGGTTGAGGTTTTCTCCAGCGAAGAAATAGCTCACCTAACCTTCTTTGCGGCCTCTTGACATTGAACCATCAACCTAATATCGTGTGTTACCACTGCCCCCAGATCTCTCGGCAGTGAATGAAACGATCGTTTCATTTGTTGACTCATCATCAAACTATTGCCATCGTGGTTATCCAGATAGGTTAAGGGATGTTGCTCGTCTTTATTCAACAGGTAATTGCATTACGTTGGACCCTAAGATAGATCTGGTTGCTAAGTCCAAACTACCAGCCGATCCGGACCCTTTTAGATGATGCTATCTTCAAGGTTCCCTACTATATTCCTACAGTCAACGGGGTACAAACAATGGCTTCCAATTTCTTGTTGACCGCCATTCATAGGAATTAATAATCGTACTGGTCCGGCACAAAATCTAAATCACCCTGTCAACCGTTCGGACCTACTCAGGTCTAGCCGGAACAGTCCAACAGTGTAATACCTGAACTGCCCCTACCTATCAAACATCTACGATAATGAGGAATATTGAGAGCGTTGATTCCGTGCTATGTTATCGAGAATGAAAAATAAGGCGTGCAGAGAAAACACGCCAAATGTGCGAGGCACGAATGAGTTAGGTTTTAGCTTCGGACAGGAAATTATACATTGACAACGTTCACCACATCATGCCTATAAAACAGAAAAACGAGAAAACACAGTTGCAACGGGAACGCTTATAAACAACGCAAGATTGGTAGTCATTGTACCGTTCATTCTAAATATGCTAGTTTTATCACACAAAATATTGAAGGCACCAACCTAGTGTCAAGAGCACCAAGCCAGCTCGCAACCGAAACGCATCATAAGAACAAAGCCTGAAACTCACCAGATCATTAAGAAAAAGGTTGGGCATAAGCGGAAATGGAATTATGTGTAGCCTAACAGGAACAAGTAGACTGATGAAGCTGATTCGATGGATCGGCTAGAAATGGTTCGTTGTTATTTGAACAGCAAGGGAAATTTAATTGAGCATCAAATGTATGTTGGCTGAAAATTATCTGCAGGTAGTGAATGCATGCATCAGTAGACTGTTAACATGTGAATTTGTATTACTGTCAGAATTTTAACTGATGGAATATTGCAGAAAACGTTAAGTGTACTTATTATACTGTTGGGAACTATTTTCTTTGAACTAGTAAACGATTTTTACCACGGACGGTAGGAAGTGGCGGTAATTTGATAGCGAAGTACTGTAATACACTTCGTTGTCGTGTGATTGACGCCACTTAAGTTTTTGACTGTGTAAGTTGTGTGCATGACTTACTGG
>JTDE01001184.1:5213-62827 GCA_014338405.1 Paragonimus skrjabini miyazakii
GAGGCCTGGCTCACTCTTATCATCTCGCCGAGTTCACGTCACAGGTACCTAGAGTAGGATGGCGGGAGAGATTAACCTTCGACAGGCCTCTGAACCGATATGGTAACTTAGCCGTACCGAATGGACTTTTCAGATAAAGACTGGACAAGTCGAATTCAAGTCTGAGGCAAACCAGCAAACCAAGCCTTACTTTAACAAGAAAGGCAAGGTTGAGGCTCACCAAAAACATGTTCTATCTGTGACGCTGGGATATTGTAACCGGTGCAGTTATTTTACCCCTCGTCGACATTTATTCAGCACAAGGTGTAAGACTGTGTTAGCAATACGGCTTCCACATGTAGCTCAAAAGTTCACGTACCTTGTCTGTGCTGAATGCGTGACCTGACGTGTCACTCTCAACTAAGTCTTCGAGCGCTGCATCACGGATTATTATCTACATCGTGAGTTCGGTTTTTCATTTAAGTCAGTCTGTGAAGATACAACGGTAAACACGATCAACAGACTCAGTTGATCTGGTTTGATCTCCAGTGGCCCAGTCGTTGGTCCTCGTATGCTTCACGGTTTTATCTTACTCCGCGACCGCGGGGTCTCCGTGGTGCGTTTTTTCAAAATCAAACTCCGATACCATCAAATTTCGCGTGAAGCGGACCTGAGTATGAATTCCAAGGTGCTGTGGATTTCGAGCGGCCGTTTACGTTACTGGACGTTCGCGAAACAATATTGTTCTGCTCGGTTAACGGCTACTTCCACCTTTTCGCTATTTTAAGCTAGATGCAACGCCCAAATCATTGGGCTACTGCAGCTGACATTCTCTATTGGTGTTGGGTGAGAGCATTTTGTTGACCAACTGTTCAACGATTCGAGTCTTAGCGCTTGTTTGGAAACTGTTGCTTATAGCTTCGTTCAATAAAACGCAAAATCCTTCGATTAAACAAACTTCAAGCTGGTGAGGCTTTCGACGAGAATCCGTCGATCGCAATGGGAAAACTAGCCGACACCAAAGTCCTCCAAATGTTCTGGTTTTGGCGCCTGTATTGAAAATGTTCCCGCGTAGACGGTTCAGTAAGAGGTTGCCATACAGTTCTCGTGCAAAGTTACGGAGGTGCTCCCGTACCGGCTTCCCCCTTTGGGAATAGTGCCAATTGGGAGTGAATTTCTCGAGATATGAAATTCGTAACTACGCCTTTGTTGCTGTGCGGTGGTTGAATCGTTTGTTTGGAGTGGTGATTAACGTAGTCATGATACTGCTATATTATGAGCTAGGATTTCGCGAATTTCTTTCAGCTGATTTCTTGGTACAGTTTGACGTTTCACATCCTGGTGGGAACAATACTCTACAACATCCAGTCAAAAGAGCAGGCAAAGATCTCGTTCAAATGCATGTTGCGCTACGCATGGAAATAGTTTCAGCCGAATACAATATAGAGTGAAGTCAATGGCATAGTGGTCGATGTGGCTGTCCTTGGAGACGTGGCCGAAGTTTATAACCAGGTCTGACGAACCCCAACAAGAATGAAACTCGAGTATAGTGCTCCTTGCCGAAATCTCCTATTTTCACGATTGTTGCATTGAAACGGAAGATTGCATTCACCCAGGTAAACAATCACATTCATGGTCCTCATACAGCCTCACAGTCCAGATTTGATGAACAAGACAGTGTGACGCGACTTGACGAACCGAACATCATCGACAACACCAGACACATCTGCACGCCATGCTTGAACGATTCGTCTTGTTGTGTTCTGCCCTGTTGTGTTGCCTGGGTTCGAATCAGCCACTACATATGTGTGATATTGATCACAGTTGGTCTGATGCTTCACGTCATATGACGATAACTAGAGTACGAACAATGGGTAGCCATCGTAAATGAAAGCTTGTAAACTCCAAGCATGAACTGTTGCTAATGACGTAAGTTTCAAACAATCCCAGCTGACGCGTTTTGTTGGCTTGCAGCTGATCAAGGTGGGTCAATCACATTTTGTTTCGCTTCGGACGCAGTAACCACGTAGGAGCTGAAGTATTGTGCAGTACAGGTAGGCTAGTTTGTAATACCTACATTATTTCATCTCCTTAAGGTCTTTGTGCGCAATCATTGAATCGTACTATAGTTCACCAGATTCGTTTTAAAAGAAGAGGTGACAAACGCTTTGAGAGGAAACTCCTACGCACATGTGTTAATTTTTTCTGCAACACCGACGGTTGGTATCTTTCAGTATGCAGGCGATGTCTGGTTGTGTTGTAGGAGATTCTTGCGTAGTGCTAGTTTAGAGCAAGATATTATGAAATAGCTAATCACATCGTTCAGTCGATTGCGATTCTAATCCTGGAGAGTATAAAGTGGGAACAAATTGCACCGACAGGACTATGAATCGTAAACAGTTCCACAGATTGAAATTTGTGATTTTGAAACTCACTTAGTGTACTTTTATCCTAGAATCAATTGCCGGAAAATTTCATTATCTAACCACATTCCAACCATCATTCTGGGCAGACGACCATATGATATCAGCGCTGACCGAGGTTGCAATTCAACCGTCTTATGACTATATCACTCCGTTTGGCGAAACGTGTTGAATTGAAAAACTTTACCACATAGATTTTGCAGTTAGAGTATACCATCTGTTACCAGAACAATTTTTGGTGACCAGTTCATGCTTCGTGGCTGGCAACTGTGAGCTCAAACATGGTATATATGCCATCGCGAACATACTTCACTACTATAGAGGATGTAAATGTAAAATAACATCTTGATTCATTTCCTCCAGTTGCTTACGTTATAAACCATAAAAATTCTTGGATAACAGCAGTTGTCAAATATTGCACGCCAAACAAGAGACCGACAGACAGACACGAAGATATGCTACTATGTTCGGCTTGTGTTCATTTTTCAGCAGACGATGTTTTAAAGTCGACGAGTTTCAGACTAACGAGAAATCTGTAGTAAACTGTGCTAACGATAAACATGTGCTTGTTCATGTACTATTCTTAAAGACAGCAGTTGCATGAAAAATCTTGAGATCGACAATGCCGTACATTCGAAGATGTTTGGAGTTGCTACACTTTAGATTTGTGTAATAGTGGAATTCAATTACTGTAGGAGATTGTGCAGCCGGTTTTAGAGACGCGGTGTATGAGAACAGCGTAGTAGGTGCTGCTTATCGAAAGCTTTACTTTTGCGGAGTCTGAGTGTAATTGGGTGAATCATTCAAACCACTACTTCTCCATACTTCTCCGGACAGTTCAATTTAGTTTCAGTTGAAAGATTTTCACTTATTTCCACAGGACTCATAAATGAATCATTCGTCAGTACTGTGGAATGTAGCAGAGTTGAGAACACAGCAAATTTCCATTTTTACGAGAAGTGTGTTTCCATAGACATGAGTGCATTAAGAGTGCCGTCACCAGACGTATTCACGAGCAATGCATGATAAGCAGTAGGGCAACATAGAGAGCGAGCAGATACTCCATAGTGGATTTTCTGAAATCACAGTATTGTCATCAGTCACGTGATGGGGTTGGATGAACGCCAGGGTTTATCACGAGTGAAACATGTTATCCGATGTGATAAGAGCTGTTCTTAATGGCAGTTTGGTCGGAGAATTTTTGTAACTCTCTGTGTAGCCCCATTGTCGACGATGATGAGAAAGGATGGCGGGTCTTCGAAGGACCGTCAAACTGAACGCAGCGCATCAGAGCGTGAATAGTTTACAGTCACACGCGCAGCTAGTTGGAGTACCTCAAGAAATCTCCAGGGCCCTGATAGGTCACAGCTTTACTCCGATTCTGAAGTGCGGCCTATATTAAATAATTAGGATTCGTCAGCTTAAACTTGACAGATTGGTTGAGACCTGGTACAAATCAGGAGAGTTTTACTCATGCTTGACATGTT
Organism: Paragonimus skrjabini miyazakii; assembly: GCA_014338405.1. Classification (NCBI taxonomy): domain Eukaryota; kingdom Metazoa; phylum Platyhelminthes; class Trematoda; order Plagiorchiida; family Troglotrematidae; genus Paragonimus; species Paragonimus skrjabini miyazakii. Next base: position 9,103 of record JTDE01001184.1, read on the forward strand.
AGCACCAAATCAACCTCCGTTTGATGTCTGCAAGTGCTAACCCTAACTGACAACTTCTGATGCTTCGGAATAAAACGAGGCAGAGCTAGATTATAAATATAACATTATTTAAATTTACTGGAGAATTGGTGAGCAAGCTGAATTCTAGAGTTAGCTTCACCATTGAGCACGAGTAGGTTGAAACCCTGGCCTTTTTGGATATTCTCCTGAAGCGCCAGAACAACGGTTGCTTACTGCGATCCGTCTACCCGAAACACACTTGGACAGCACGGTACCTGAACTTTCACAGTTTTGTGCCTATCCTATGCAAGCAGGGTCTGGTGAGCAGTTTGTTCTATCGCACCAGCAGAACCTATTTAAGATAAATACTGACCAAAGTGATGTAACTGTTGAAAACCACGTTCGAAGAAAATGGCTGTGCATCAGTATCTGTTGAGAAATTCAGTGAGCAATACTGGCTGCCGCGATGTGTTCAACAGCACCAAAATGAAATGTCCACCTCCGTTTACCATACAAGGGTGATGACAGTGCCACTCTGTTGAAAACCCGTCTCAGGGTGGCTATAACACGCACGTTTTATGCAGCCCAACCGATCATGCTGTTCACCATCACCCAAATCCCAACAACATCTCTGAAAATACCGCTACCGATCAACACCAAATCTTGCATCATCTCTGAAATATCGTGTGAGTGCCGGGCCGCTTAAGTAAGCAAAACGGAACGACAGTTACTTAATCGGGTCAATGAACATGTTCCAGTTCTTGTTAGCAAAACGCTCCTGGATACCAAAATACCGAGCTCAAGTCAGAATGTGAGAAGTCACAAGGAACCAGTGTCATTGATTACCCGACACCTGTTGAATTGTCGACCGCAACTGAACCTGGAAAAGACGTTTCGGATATGTTAGCCAACAAAAATCAAAAAGTCCTCTGGTTCGCGGAGGCGGTAGCAATTAGCAAATGGAAGCCACCACTCTGCGTACAGAAAGACCTGTTTATCGGTACCGGATTGTCCTGGTAACTGATGCGTATTTGTCTGTGTGTACGTATGGTAGTTAATTTTGTTGCTTAGCTTCACAATGCTCACTGAACTTTTCTGTATAAATTCACAGACTGCAGTATGTGCATGTGGAGAGTTGCCGTGAAATGTGCTCGAGAGATACGTTATGTAAAAAGCTGCTTCTGACTTCGCTGTTCAAAGTGGTGCGATGGTTAGGTCACGTACTACATCGGCCAGCTGAGCGTTTACAGTGCGGGTGATTATATTCCTGGACCACCAAAAGCTGGGTGAAACCACATGTTGGTCAAGCAACAACGTGGTCACGAAATATGAAAACGATGATTGCTCCACTGAGCAAAGTGGGTAGGTTTCGCCTGTCTTAATTAAGTACAAATAATCACTCAAACCGCTGATTGGAAACGTCATCCGAGATGACGGTGTGTCGCAGTCAGTGACGTTTTTTCCGCCTAGATATACTTAATTAGTTTTCAACCTTCTTAGCAGTGTTCTCATCTAGGATATTCCACGTCACTGTTGAAGTGAGCGGCAGCCCGAGCTACAGTACGTTTTACTCAAGCTCACGGCTGTTATGATGATGATTTACATTATTTATTGTTTCAGTGGCATTGTTCTTTCATCCAGTAAATTAACTTTTGCTACTGTTAATCCTTCATAACGACGTTTTCAGATAGCTTTTTTGTCATCATAATTATAGCAGCTTTACTACTGTCGGTTTGTGTCGAGGTATATTTAGAAAAATCAGCCTGGTTCGATTGTTTCGTGAACACATGTTAAGAGGCACGTAATCAAATGATAAATCCCAGTTGACACATCTTGCATCACTTCTCATAATTCCAGAGATAAATGGAATATTGTTCACTATCAGAGAACCACTCATTTCATGTGCAGGGCCTTGTTTGCGCTGAAACAGTGTCATGGTTCATTTCAATTCAAATCAGACTGTATTTTGTATCGCAAAATACTGAGTTGTGTACATTCAGTCGGTTTATGACAATAGGAGACATGTCACGATGTGTTAACATTTCGTTTACTCGCTTCAGTCACGATCGTAAACAGTAGAACATATAGGGCATGCGGATAGCAAAAACAATATAAACGATCAGAGATTGGGTTTCCATGAAACAGGGACTGCGATCTGTTCCATAGCAGACGAACTGCGTAAATCAGCAATCTGTGCATACACAAGTCCGGGCGGCGGTTAGTCAGCATTATGCTGCAAATTCGGGTCGGGGATGTAAGAAGAACCACCGGTACAATCTTGTCACACTTCTGCATTTGCGTCCAAGATAACCCGGGAGACCCCACTAAAATCATCACCCAGATCGTCAGCGCCATGATCAATGATCCAGTTGGATGTCGCCTGAACGTTTCAGGGACAAGATCGACTCATATCTGTGAAGGCTCCCAGCAAATAGGCCGGTGATTATTTTGATGCAAAAGATTGTAACAGGCACCACAAGCTCTCAGCTTCAAAAGATGTTTCCGGCGTATTCGGATGTCCTGAAACCCTGACTGACAAGAGAAACCAGGTTACCGCGTCGCAGCCTGCATATTTATGTAAACATAACATTATCAATCACATCCGTTCGCTATCCTTACATCCGCAGTTCAACGGCTAGTCTTAACGTTTAGTGGACAAATTTAAACGTGCTCTTTCGTAAACACATGAGAAAGAAGCTACCCCGGAAAAGATGGAGACGTTCCTAATGCATTACTGAGCCATACCAACTCCGCGAACACCAGGTGGAATGTCCCGGTCGAAGTCAACATCGGTGGGAATATTCGGTCACCATCCGATTCTCTTCGGTCATCAATGACCACTCCGGGAGCCAGAAACAGAAGCATGGAAAAACATTCCAATAGGCGCTATAGGTTGGAACTCGCAGACATGCGACGATTTCGACACGTTATTGCCGAAACCTGTCAGTCAAGTGGACCACCAGTCGAATTCGCAAGTAGCTTGGTGACGTCATCTACGAGGTGCAAGTGAAGGACGACGTCTGGGTACTCCAGGCTGACCAACTATTTATAAACTGTTGTCATTATGTTCTCTTTTGTCTTGTCCCGCCGTTTTGTAATTCGTGGGTCATGCACAATCGGTCGGAAGTTAGGATATCTGTCCGAGACATTCGTTCGAAGTGTCGATGCTTTTCGACAAGACAGCATGTTTACACTAGCTACCACTCCTATCAAAAGTTGGTTGGCAAAGTTTGGGTTTGAATATAACTGAAAAACTACGGAACTGTTCGACTAATTTTAACTTAAAGAGGTCTGGGTAAATACCTGCCACAACCTAATTTCGCAGGTGATGCAAAGAATGGACCACTGGGATTGCGTGTGAGTGAGTCCTACATGGCACTAGGCAGCCTTAAATCTGAACACACCGCTTCGTTTCGTCAATATTTTCGGAGGAGTATCTGCCAAAGACTCGAACTAGCTACCAATTCTAAAACGTTTCAGTATTTCCTCATTGTCCTCTCATTTGATCTACTGCAGTAGGATTATACAGGATTATACAGGTTGCTACTGTTCTAACTGTTATTAAACTTCGTCCCAGAAACACATAACTCTTCTGTACTTCTGCCGCACAAACTAAAGTCAGTTGCATGGTAGACCCACCCAGCCTAAATTAAAGTGTTTGTTGCTGTTTACCCCTGGATGCATTATGTCCACGTGATCAAGGATGAGTGTTGAATAATCAAATATTTACGAATAATTCTGGTTGTTTTTTCTATTGTTCACCGAATGCAAGTCAGTTCGCTATTGATGCATTAACAGTGTTCTTTGCAGCTTTGAATTTGGTTTCGTGTTATACCCTTCCAGGTTGTAGAACATTTTTCTCATGATCTGTTTGGTTGCCGCTTATACAAGACCGTAAACTCAACCTGCAGTCGAGCCGAATTATTCCCAAAACGCTGGTGGATCATGAACTGTTGAGTTGAAAGCAGTTTCCTGCCTTTGTGTTCTATATCGTCCTCACAAATTGAATATGTTTAAGCATTCCACTAGGTTTTGCACAATATTGTTGACACGCTTATTTGTCCATCGATCTGCTGATTCGGCTTTTATCTATTGCTTGCAAACTAGGTTCACGTTATTTGTATTTCAAATGTTGTCTGTTCATATAATTTCCTGTTTTCTTGAATGGAAACGACCATTTGATTTGTTATTATTATAAAGAAACCTGAACCCGTTGATTTCAAAGTTTATCGTGAGGTGCATTGTCTATTTTCTGTCCGTCTAATTGTTTCCACATTGTCGTTATGAGAAATTCAGGACACAACGTGAATTGTTAATCTGAGGATATTTGCACGGTAGCATTTTTGGCGGGTTATTTGAATTTACGTAAATACATATTGTTCTTTTCACAAGGTATTTCCATGTGCAATTCAATTAAATCGAGCTGGCTGTACTTTGATGGGTGTTATGTATTGGTTGATTTGTTTGAATTTAGCAACATTTACCTCAGTGAATTGATACGGGCCACCAAATTGAGTCAGACGAAACTATCCGAGTCATCCGCAAGGCTCGTCGAAATCATCCCATAGCTGTCAGATAGCGTCTGTTATCAACAACTGAGGCTACTGCCAACAAACTCTACAAACCCTATCTGTGTGTCCAGAAACAGTGGGTGCATACACCACACTTCCCTTCACCGTCGATTGCTTGTCCCACGGCAGACACGACATTCAAAGGAAATCAGTTATGCAAACAGCTGTTTTCGGTCATTCTTATCGGGCTTTTGCAATTACAGAGGATACATGTATTTTATACACAAAAGATTACAGCAAGTCAAACTTATTGATCGTTCAATACCTGTTCGATACTGGTGCCGCACCTTGAAGTTAGCTTGCCTAGGTTACTTTCCTCTTTCTGTGTTTATTCTCTCACCTGTTGTTGTCAAGCTGGTCAGGTTATGAGAACCACAAGGCGGCCTTCAGAAATGATTCGTGAACACCTCCAAAATTGCTTCGCTACGGTTTGATGCAGCTCATTTTCAGTGCAATCGGTTGTCACTTAATTGGCACTGGTCATCAAATTGAGCCGATTGAAGCCTTCCAAGTCTACGATCAGGTTCGTCAAGCCAACTTCAGAGCGGTCAGATCGAGATTGTCATCAACCGCTGAAGCTATCGCCATCAGAATCTGCAACCATTGTCTCTGTGACCAAAAGCAGTTCGTGCAAACCACACCTCTCCCTTGGCCAACTATTCCACCGCCACCTGAAACCCAAGCAGGCGTGAACCACTTGACACCACCGAATGTATGTTGCATGGCAGGTACGAGCGATAATGTCACACATTCATCAACACTCCCACCCCGCTCCAATAGACGGCGATTTGTCCTATGTCTTTGAGTGGAATGACCTATTTGACTTGCTCTAAGTTTTCATCCATAAAACGCATGTACCCTACGTAATTGCAAGAGCACGATGAAAATGACTGAAACTTAATCTTTGCATAACTGACACGTCTCTTCCATACATTGCTTTTGTGCAACACATTAATTTCTATCCAACTGTTCGTGAATAAATCGCAACTGAATGTTTCCACCAGGTACGCACGATGCAAATGAAGGAAAGAAGGAATAACAGAGCGGCAACAATGTACAACGTTAAACAGAAGAGAGCCGTTTATTTTCGCTAGGCAAATATGTAATGCGAAATAAAAGTCCGCCAAATGGCGAATTCAATTCATTGTTAATCACTGACGATGTTTGAAGAAAGTCAGCAGTCATTAGTCCAGGTGAAAGCATAATCGTATAGGAAAACACGTGTAAAGAAGGACGTAATTGGATTTTTATCAGAAAATGAACGGAAAGTAAACACGGACGAATCATAAACCATTTGACATACGACTTATTTTTCCAGATACGTCTTTCTAAAATATTGCATCTGAAATCAAGAACGAACACAACCTTGTGGGTTATTATTTTTATCATCATCATCAGGGAATATTAATTTACGAAACGAGCATTGTATCATGAATTCCTATATGTAATATGTTGGATTTGGATGTAATCGTATGGTCACAGGTTACTTTTGGTTTTGCCATTATAAGCTGGTGAGTACCAGAGGTCAGTTTATAATTTTAATGCCCAATCAATCGGTAGTAATACATTGATTACTGTTACCCAATGGGTTCTGTTTGGACGCTTAATCTGATACATGACACTAGCACTTTCAACTGGTATGCGATTACCCCAAAAAGTTGGTAGCCTGCTTCGTTTATGAAAAGATTACACAGAAACTCAAAGATTATCAACGTTAGTTTTCTGACGGATGTTTTGAAGACGTCCATCGAGCGATTTCTATACTCTCAAATCTACAGTTATCTCCTCACGTGTATCGGCTGATTCACTATTCGAACAGAAGGTGTGATACAAGCTGACGATCTTGTGGAGCGTCTCTTTTGTTGGCCCTAAGCTTTTCTACCTGTCAGCGAGCGAGCGGGTTAGATAGATGTCTTGTCATTCATTCTGCTTGATATTCGCGAACGCACCGGAGACGACAACACGACTCTAACGCCACTATTTCATGGCCATCCATTCAGCCAACCAGCCATCTCCAAGCTGACAAGCAAAACTGTTGTCGACAACCTGGATTATGGTAACAGATTAGTGAGATACAGGCGTTTATAGCAAGAGAGTACAACACGTGTTCAGCAATCCTCCACTTGCGTTCGTAAACACTGGCATTTGTTACCGAATCGTTCGCTCACGATTCCAATTCACAATGAATGACGCATCATCTGGAGATCGGGCAGTGGGGATTTTAAACTTCCAACAGTGAGAAAGTTACATTATACTCAAAACGGTTAACAAGAAGGTGCTCGTAAGAACCGAAGCTTATACGGCCCTAATTAAATGAATACACATGTAAATTAAGTTTCCCATCTCGTGTGTGAAAAATTCTAAGAATTTGAACAAATAATGTGCCCATACAATGAAATGGACAATTAGGCACCGCTCATTGTTGGAGGGCGAAAAGTTGACTTTAAACTCATACAAAGCAATGATTATGGGTTGGGTGGTAGTAAAACGAATGTGCACAGATCAAAGTGTGATGGGAATTTTAAATTACTTAAGAAGAATATAGAAGAAAAATGTCTGAATTTGGCACTTGAAACATTTCATGAGGTTAATGCTGAATAACGATAAGAAAATGGTGACTGTGGCTGAAATGTGAATGATTACGAATGAAGCAGTTCCTTTTAGGATTTTGATAAAACACGGGCTCTACTTCCGACAATAAACAAACAAGCACAGAGATACTAAAAATAATCAGCGGACCTCAACAACATCAGCGTTTGTGATCCCATGCATGGCAAGCGGTTTCTGTTTCGAAATTACTGCAACAGCCGTAGTAGACAACTTTTCTCGACATCAAAATGTGTACAGAAACTTCTGATTGATAACTGCTAAAAGCATCTCGATGTTTAGATCCACCAAATCAAGCCTGAGTTCATTAGCTCACCCAAAATGGTGACTGCACCAGAATTACCTGAGCAGTTTTCAGCGACTTCAAACTCTAAGTCACTTGGGAGTTGCCTGCCTCATATACCCCTGGTTATTCACTCCTTAAGCTTTGACTCCCTCGGGGAATGAATTTAGACGAATGCACAGGCGACTCTATTGAGGTTTTTTCTATAAAAGTTTGCACGTGATATCAGAAAATTGCTTCTGGATGATCTTCAAAGAAAGATTATACCACATCATAAAAAAATGTTTCCTTTTCTAAATGCACTGCTTCATTGTATCCTGGATTCACACACTCAACGTAACACACCGGGAGACTCATACTAATGGTCAATACTTCACTCTGAACTGGCCTGGGTGTATTTTACAAATGCGGCGCTGTAATTCAATAGGATCTTTTATCTAGAAGTAACTACATCATCGCCAACAAATAGAGTTGTGGAAATAATTTTAAAGATTTCAGCAGTGCCCACCTGTGTATTTGTGATGTTCCCTCTAGCGAACATTGAAGGGGTTAGTTGGATTTTGTGAGTTGAGCATCAAAGCAATTTTTATAGGTACATTCCAGATCACCGGCGATGCTCTCCAATACACGGTTGACTTCCGAATGTGTACAGTCACCTCGAAGAACGGTCTTGTTCCTGCGATGATGACGAATGGATCATCGCAGTAAATTTCTTCGCGTCTTAAAAGTAACAGTTCCTGTAACTGGAGATAAACAAACCAAACTGAACTCTGTGGCAAACATTGCGATGGTGCATACAGGTTAGACAATGCTGGGTAAAATAAACTGTTGAACACTTCAGCAAGGATTAGTACGAAGGATACACACGTGGGGAACTTAAGCAGTCAAGGTCATTTAGATGGACACATTAATTATGTGAATGCACGGACGCGTAAACCAGAAGTTCAAGAAGAGAAGTGGTAAATGTGGTCGAAATTTATTTATGCTAGCATTCAGCCATTGGCTCACCAATCCTTGTATTGTAAACCTAACTGTCCGTTTCTCAAAATTTACAGTTTTACCTATGACGTTGCAATGTTCGACAGAAAAAACCGGTTTTGAATAATTTGGATTCCGGTTGCAGTTTAAAAGTCCGTGGAAGAAACATGAGCAAATTCAACGACGGTGTAACTAACTCAAAATATGGCTATGTGTGAAGATCTGGGAATTTGCAGTTGGAACAAATAAGGCACAGTCTGTTGTGCCACACCGAATGATCCGAAGAAGTTTGAAAGAATTTAAAGCTTAGGCGTGTAATCAAATGGAATCCACACGGTAATCGCTGACCGTCATTGGTGGAAACCAAACCACGCAAACTGTTGGCAGGTTAACCCGAATAATATGATGTTTGTGGGTTCAAGTTGAAAATGTTTAAACTTCCCAGTTATGGATGTCCGCGAATGTCATTCCATGGATTCGCTCTGATCTTCACAAGTTGCAAAAGCGATTTTAAATGTGTTACTTTACAGCTTTTTGATCAATTATGCGGCTCATTTGATACAACGCTTATCTTGTTTCAAAATGTGGTTTCCAACTCTGGTGTGAACGCGACAGTGGATTACGCTTTTACAGCGTGTCTTTTACTGGGGTAAAAACTTCGTCGTGTTTAATTTGTTCTCACTGAATAGAATGTGAATGCCGGAAGACCCGCGTTCATTTGCTCTCCCTGTTACGAATAATCGCAGTTATTACTTGTTCCATACCGTCGTTTGTTTCACAAACGCTATCATACATTTTGCGCACCCCTCCTACAGCTGCTCTGCTTTTCTGCCGTATGTGTTCCATGAAAGTCCTGGTGTGCAACCGGCATGCATGTATTCTGATGGATAACAACTGGCGTATTCCTGCGTGTGAATTGCTATAGAGAAATCTTACGTGCATTGTTGCAAATAAGCTGCAGAGTAATAGGTTGAATGCAACTGGAACATAATCTTCGTTGAACAGCATGTCCGTCGTTCAAGTCCCGGCAGTGGCGATGATATGCACTACTGACGAGCTCTAATGAAAGCGAAACTCGAGTCTAGTGCTTCTTTTCGAAAGGGGCCGACTGGAAAGTCTATGGGAATGCGACAGCTGCGATCAGTTGTGGGTGATGTTCAATCTATATGATTATGTGGACGTTCTAACATAACTGGACATCCTACACAAATTAAACATACTTAGAATGGCTTGTAGAATGATAGATTCGAAACAATTGCCATAGCTCATTGCAGCATACTTTGTATATTGAATTAAAACACAAATATGCACCAGCCCTAAATTTGAAACGGAGACACTAACCTGCTCACACTGAAGGCCGGCCTGTGCCGGATTCCCTCTTCCAACCAGATTCGCTGCTTCAACGGCGTATCTCTGAGGCGGCATTCCGAACAACAACCGTGATTCCACGATGATAACTAGACATTGTGGACGATATTTTCAAATGAATGATATTTAAATGTGTTGTAAATGCGGGAAATTGTGCTGTCAATCGTTTATTGCAAACCTCTTACTGACACACGGATATTAGCTTACAAGAAAACGTTATTGCTCTGTTTACGCATAATCTACAAAAATGCACTGTGCTTTGCGGACTGTGTTCAATCAGTGTAAATCGGTAAGTATTAGATTTGATCAAGCAATACCTATCCTTATGTGGTCGATTGAGACAAGTTTGTTCACAAGAGCGAGTTCGGTATCCGGATATAAGACATACCAAAAAAGCTCGCGTCCACGACGTTGTCATAAACATCTGCAATACAAACGAGAGAAATCGCTATGAGATAACCGCGAGATACTTTGTCAAAACACTAAATAGTCAGTCGTTTAATTTTGGAACTGAAAACACTCTGCAGCATCTATTTATGCACGAAAAGGTGAACTTGTGTGGAAATATAAATATCGAACTTTATGAAAACATTTTATGATTATGTAAAGTGTGAATATATATGATGAACATGTGTTTTTATCGTAATTTCAGCTATTAATTTCAGATTGAAATTAATGTTAGGTGGATTTTCGTCACTAATTTCGGAGCATACTGTAGCATAAAATAGACTTCACGCACAATCAATTGCAGCTACTGAATTTCTATAGACATTGCGGTCAGCTGATTCTGGAAAGTAGCACTGTCCTCAAATTTCGTTGTTGTTGGAGCTGATAATCAGTGTATGTTATTGCCATAGCCGGCGTTTGAACATTGTTGGGCTTCTATCCTCCAACCTTGATGCGTATTACCCAACTGTCTTCACACTGAGCACGAATAAATTGTCACACACATAAGCTCCATCACATTCACTTGAAAATAATGCACAGGGTGTGTGGCTGTCTGAAGAAGAGAAACGGTAAGTGTGCTGTTAATCCTACTCGATGATTTGACGGGTTGCAATTCTGTCGAATGTAAACTCAGGATTCAGTGAGTTTTGTAGCGGCATTTTATCTGTTAAAAGGCAGTAGGAAGCTTTTTGCTATAGAAGTTGAAGGTCGCTCACGACTGCATTTCAAATGCTTTCATCCAGTCTGTCCAATGCATTATACAGTAAAAATCTGTCAACACTCGCAAGTGATAGCTTGATAAGCAAACACGGTTTTGAAGCTCATTGCATGCCAGTTCATCACAATACATATTGGGTTTTATCAGTGCATGTGAATTGTAAAGCACCACTTCAACAAAATTGGATTGATAATCTATTCTAACAAAACAGCTAGCAAATTGCTTGCGTTACAACACATTACACGGCCGTCAACATTAAAATATTCGTTGAAGAACAGACAAACTTGATAGTGCATTAACGCTTTGTAAGAAAACAACGCAATGTGTTACTCGTCAGAAATTCCTAAAGAACACTTAACATAGTTCGATGTGTCTCACTGTTGATTCTATGGACTGCGTTCGTGTGAATGAATAGTCCGTACCGCTCTGACGGAACTAAACATATGTTGGTCTAATGGCTCAAGAGACGTTCGACTTTTGATCATTTCGGGTTGAAGTGGTCCTCACTTTGAGAACACGCTGCTCTTCCGGGTTCCAGATATTATCCCGATTTCGCAGATTGATCTATCCGTTTTCTGAAATCGCTAGAATGAATTTGCTTCAAATTAAGCTTTGATAAATTTCTGAAGTACATTTCTGACACGAGGTTGATCAGCAGTCCAACATCCCCTCCAACACAATGCTGCTTGGTATAAGTTAATTCCACATTACATTTTCGAAATATAGCTCATGTAATATCCTCGTTATGTTCACATCACCACTCAAACCAAATAATCGCATGAATATTAGTTTTTGTCTTTCATTCAGATATTTTTCTTGAATGTTTTAGAACTTTTTCTACTGTTCAGTTATCATTTATGAATGTCATATGACATTGCTTGCAATAACTATTCTCACCTGATTTTGCGCTTCGAATGTGTTCAGACATATACCGTGTTAATAGTGAGAGTGATGTAAAATAAATCGTATATTGCAATCTGTTATCCGTCTATTGCAGCGTGTATGTAGCCAGCAAGTAACATTGACCTACCGTATGTTGGCATTGTGGTGAAGTGCGAAATCACGATTTCCGGTCGATTGTTTGGAACTGCTAAAAACTCGCGCAGATGCAAATCTGTGTTGTCGTGATTTTGCAGAAAATTTCTGTTTATTTGAGCTGACAATTCCACGTGGAGCGTATTGATACCACGTTGTTCAATCTTCCGTACAAAGCAGGCAAAAGGCGGTCGACCTGTCAAGCCAGCAGTTGAACTGGCTGTGAAGAGCAGTTGCTTGAACTATGTTGCGCATATAAACAACACGTAGAACAATGTTAGTTAGCAGCAGATGAATATAGCCATCATAGTTTAGTGAATACATGTTTATTTGACAATGTGATATCGATTACGACATTCGTGAGAGAGGCCACCCGGGGTGGTTGGAACTTCGAGTATTACAACTTGCTGGTAATGTAGCATTGTTCTTAGCCGATCTGCCAATGACATGCAGAACATGACGCCCGAACAGTTTGAATTCATTCGCACTAAATTTGGTGCGGATGCCCCGAAATATATATTTTGTTGTTATTTCACATCCCGAAGAAACATTCATTTTGTCTGCCCCGCAAGAAAGAAAATAGCTGACAGAATCCATTGGTAGGGTATGTTCAAGTTCGGTTGTCGACATTCAGTGTTCGCACTCCTGATGTTCACTTGAAGCCAAGCGTATTCTGTTCTCAACCTAGACATGATTGTGTTGTTGTTTCTACGTTCAAGTTAAACAAAATCTGCTTACTGTGGGTTTGTTGGTTTCATCTTTTCTCTCTCGGGATCTCCCGATCTGTCCCACATTATCGTTCTAATCGGCATTCTCTTGTTTAATCTTCCCACATTATATTCAGAGTAAGCAACTAGATAAGACCAGTTTCACGGGTACGATCACTTGCGGGTGGTCTTTGAATTATAGGTTGCACATCTAACAAGAAAGAAGGAAATATTCTTGAATGAATATATGATGGTTCGAAAGAAGATCACCACAATTTTTAACGGATTGCTTACCACATAACACGCATGTGCATCCTGTGGACCGTCTGCGGCTGAATGCTCCACTTGCAGCTGTATTTTAAACACTGATGAACGTAAGTAAATGAAAAGCCTGAGATTGTAGAACGGTCGTCGTAATCGATTGCATTATATTGTTATAATTAATGGCTCCTCAATAGTTGTGATATATAGATTAAACGTTACCCACAACTGACTGCAGCTGTCGCATTCCAATAGACATGAGAATCGAAATCCCCTAATATACATCAGTCGTGATAAAGCAAACTTATAGCACCCGTCTATTGCTAACAAATGAACATGGATTTGGTGCATGTTTAATTGTATTTTGCAATCTACATGTGGTGTTAAATTTTGTTCTCCGTGGAGTATGGTCCAAGAATTTGCAATGTGATTATTTACGATCAGCATTTGGTAAATCAGTCGACTCCGTTCGCACACTTTCAGCAGTTCGGCATTTCTAACTGACGCGTACGTGATGTTAGCTCGGAATTATGAAAGGGTTATTGCCATTGTATTCATGAAAATTAAAATAGCTTTTATTTGTATTGCTCACGCCGTAAAAGTGAACACTTCAGAAAGAAGTCATCGTATGGGGCATGCCTTGGTGACAAACTCTTGCTTGCAATAACCTGTCTTATTACCATTTTGCTATCCCCAATTTCACTGTTCAAAATATGCATTACTAATATATAGTTTGGAAGATTTGTTTTTGTATCTAGGGCTCAATTATGAAAACTACAAGATTATGCACTCAGTAATAACATTTCTATGCTCAACAATGACATTGGTGGGTTTTATCTTGAGTTGTTTGATAAATCCTGTTAGGGTAGACGATCCCCTGGATTATTTTGTGGATTTTATATGAAATAGTGGAACGGTTGGGAAACTGAATCCAAGTGGGACATTTCCGAGCTCTTGGTTTGGATCGTTTTGTGTGGAAACTCGTCTCAGTAATGCTTTCCAACCAGCGATGACACGAATAAATCACTGTGAAAAACAGCATTATTACTAATCATCACGTTCCGTCTGTATATGATGCCATCATACCATATCATATCTGTTTCGAGTGCTTAGAAGTACAGGATGTCTTACAAATAAATACGAACAGCAATGTTTCCCGATGTATGTTGAAGAAAATGCACCGCATGTGAAAGCTTAGTGTTTCATAAATGTGATGTATGTAACCTGCATTCTTAAGTAATCTATATGCACTAGCGTGGAGAAGATATTCAAAGGAAAGCCGTCAGAGGGGTTGGAGATGTTTTTGTCCCGAAGGCTGTTCGTCTGATCAATAGTTATTCTGATTAGTCCACAGATATCTGAGATGTCAGACCATGCCGGCATATACAATCCTATCGATCCAAGACACCCTGGAAATTCTCATCAACGTTGATGGTACAGCAAGCCTCAGAAGTCCAGAGCATAACGCTTTGCATTCAATAATGGCTTTCTACCTAAACGAGAATCTTCACTCAGTGGTATTCCACGTGGAATGTACTGTCGACGACTTTACTCTGGTAACATACTTCGATTTGTCCAAGCAGCAGTGAGACGATTCGTTTTTTCCAACATGGTCGTTGACCTCACTCCGTTTATTTATTTTATCCTTCATTCTTTCTTTACTCTAAGTACAGTTTCACCAACATTTTGTTCACTCGTTTCACAACTCCATGGAGGTTGATTTACTGCCAGCTACTTCAGTATTCTATACAGTCAACGTAAGTCTACGATTTCTACAGTTGACCTGATGAGAACGGATTGAGCTCAACCTGATAGTAACATCAAGTTTAAGTATGCTGCCAGACGTGCATGGTTTGTCATCGATTCACAGTGGACTGCATAAATAGAATGGTACCTATCTGGCAAGCAAACGATAAAATCAATGAAACCAGTAAACCGATTGGAAATTGGATTGTTCTGATTGAAAGTTTTGATCCGAAGACGAAACACACAGTCACTCATCTTACTTTCGGTTGAATGCACACATTTGCAATAAGAATCGTACAGATTTGATTGATCTGCTGATCAAAGATGTTAGGTCAACAGTAATTGAATACTTCCGTTATTGAAATTGTCAGGCTCTGGTGTTTAGGAAACGCATAATTTCTAATATTGAAGGACTATTCAGCCGATAGTGCAGTATCAGATAACTGCATCACTAGTGAACGAGAATATTAAACAAATAGACCTGAAGTTTGGTTCAACGTAAAAATCAAAGTATAAACCCATTCGTCTTTGAAAGAGAGAGAGCACTGGAAAGAAATTTAAGGGTAAATAGGTTATATTAATAAGCTCGTAGGAGCTTACCATGTGAAAGGAGGAGCCTGAAAGTATGCTCTGCAAGATCTTCAGAATACCGCATTTACTATCACAATGAAAGATATTTAAAACCTCAGACAATTGTTAGATGTATTTTCTCAAATATAACGCTAAATCACCATCAGCTGAATTTGAAGCGTGTACTATTCTTTTGTTCATAAGTTCTCGCCTGTGGAATCGTGCTTCTCTTGAAAAATCACTCACCACATCCCCTAGTCATTATTCTGTGAAGGCCAGATCTTTCAAGACACCTAGCTACTTACCCGCGGACACGGAATTAGACAACAAGAAAAATGTCCAAAACATAAATGTACACTTTACGGTGAGGTTGAGAAGTGCAACTACTAGAAAGAAATCGGCAACGGAACATTCATAAACCTCTTGGAAATTCGATGAAGATCATGAATTCATGCGCTCGAATCCGCCAGTTGAAGACAATAACCCAAGAAGAATATTTCTCAATACGCACTAACGTCTGTGCTAATTAAGACATGCTGTTTTATCCCATCACCGCAAATATTTAATGAGATATTTATCATGAAGGATGAGCTTATGCTACAACCTGCAAAGTGCATATCGAATTCGCTAATTCGTCCATCGCATGATGTTTATCGCTTGCTACGTTTGAGTGCAGTGACGTGTTCGTTTCCCTCCCAAAGCATTGCTTGGATATCCACATTCATAAGCATATTATGCAATGGACAAAGTTACATTTTGTTGCCTTCCGTGGATTTGGTTATGGTCAAAATGATTCAACAAAACTTGAGTTCATCGAATGCGAATGTGAAGTATATTCACTCCTGTTAACCACATACTAACTTGGTGCTTCCCTGGTACGATAGTGACTCTCTGACTGCCATTTTTCTGAAGCACGCATGAAACGCAATTTCCACCGTTCAGTGAGTGACGTGATTGCAGAAAACCAGCAGTTGAATAGTCTCTCGACACTAGTTAGAAAACTTCTGAAAAGTACAGATCCATTCCGAAAATACATGCAACACGAATTTTCCATGAGTAAAGCAATTTCTGAGCAGCGTGAGATCATCCGATAAATAAACCACTTCCATTAGGTAAGTAGATGATGGGACACATCATGTTTTGTTAATCTGCTCTGAAGTTGACCGTTTCACTGATAATTTTGGATTTTGCTATTATTTTCTAGTTGAAGGTCAGTCGGTATAGGAGCAAACTTTATGAGTAATCGAAATCCATGCTCAAAATACTGTGTACCACATGGCAGGCAATATATGGAAATGCAAGTGTGATAGTGTACATGTTTTATGGATGTGATGTTAAGATTAACTCTGAAGAGCTTTCATAATGTTGTTCATGCTTTTGTTCGCAGGTTTGAGTGACTTCTTTAAACTGTCTCTGTGATCTTCCAGTCGTCATTGGACATTAAGTACAACATTATGTAAGGTTGTTGCATCGATGTTTGGTAGCTTGTTCATTCATGGTCAACGGCATTTCGTCATCTGTGAACACATCAAGAAACCCATTCGTTAAACTCGGTGTACACCAAACACAGTCTAATTTGTAAAAGTGAGATAGTTAATCTACCCTCTCCCTAATGCAAAGTGTGAAAGTTATAACTACATTATTATACCCCCAAACTACATAGACTTCAGTGCATTTCTGACGCCGTAATTATTTCCAATTTCGAGCCAATTGTTCTAAGCACACATACTGGCTAGATGAATAAAGAACATTAAATTCAAACCAAGCGCTCGTTTCCGGAATATAACTGAAAAGCTCGACAAAATGTTCAAACAAACTAACATACGAAAGAGACATCGTAACATTTTTTCACACGTTCATGCAAATGAATAGAAGATAAATTTGAGACTAGCTGCTTATCCATTTGATTTTCGTTAGACATTTGGCAATATGGACATAAGATTACACAAGCAGGGCAATATCTCAATGCAGCAGTCCGCAAACTAACTCACCTACAGATGTTGGATCTGTATAAGTTGGAAAATAGGCACTTTGTGAAGATAATTATGTGGAGGACATTATTGATAGAAATCGGCACATGGACTCCCTCAACATCAATTCGCTATTCACAAATGTTCAATTGGTGGAACTGATCAACTTTTTGTGAGGAAGAATGATTGAAAACCATTGTTCATCACATCGTTAATTTCACTACAATTACACGGGTTTTATCGAGAGCGATAAAACAAGAAATGACTGTTCGCGAGTGACAATAAAGTATAATACTGGACTACGCACACTATAGTTGGTTAGGCCCAAACCGGACCTTGGTTGGATGCTACGTCACACGGTCAGGGTAGGATGTTCGTGTGTGGTTAGATTGGATGTGATTGATCTGTAGCTACGGGAATTGCAAGAATTGCACAAATTTCCTTTTAAAACACAGAATGGGGTTGCGTAATCTAAAAGCAATCGATTTGTCGATCGCCAGAATTCACTGACAGACTGTTCTGGCCGCTATGTAGACAACTTGGAATGCTGTGCTGATGTCTATACGATGCTTGGTTTCCGCTAGATTGGCAAAAGTGACGCTGGTAACTGATGTACAGCAACCGTTTCCAGCCAAGCTGGATGATGTTCCTTGATCCTATTGACAAACGTCTAGTCGTACGATCGACATATTCCGCAGTACAACAGCAGCATGAAAATGAATACACGAGCACTGACTGATCGTGTACTGGTAGCTCGTCTTTCAGGCTGAATCTTAACATCGGCATTATTGTGAACCAACTTCTTAAGGTTGCCGCTGGAAAAGTACGTCTAATTGACCGGTACATGCAGCCGTTAAACTAAATTGCTACAATATCCCCTTCATACGAGAGTTTTACAAACACGACTTTCTCTTCAGTTGTGAAAATTACCTTATGCGGGATTCTGGCCTTCATATTTGAGGTGATTAATTGCCCCGGATAGTCATTTTCCCTCAATAGGTTTTGAATTGTTTCCAGTTCCTGCTCTACGGCGTCATCCAAACAAGACTTTATCGCTTTAGTTGCCAGGTATTGGACTTGATTTCGTTAGCTGTTCGAAGAGGCACACAACTGTTGAAATTGCTATATTGCCTTGTCCATGTAGGTTCGCGATATGCCGACCTACTCATTGTACCGTTTCAATGTCTGGTCGATTAAACATCTAATAAATGGAATTCGCTTTTGATTTCCTTTTCTGACTATTGACAGTTCACTTGAGAAAGGATGATCGAAATAGATTTTCAGTCATATCCTTATCTTTGATGTTATGGGAATTTTCCCACATAATTTTGTTAATTAAGTCCACTCTTGTGCAAGCTTATAATGCATATTAGTATGCAGTGGGGAAATGTCTAACTTAATGGATGACAGTGGTTTCGCATGCAAATCTACAGTGACATCAGGCAATTGTCAGAAGTCTTTGAAAAATGCCATGTTTTTTCCATGACTTTTGGTTGACGTGGCGTTGTGTTCAAATTTATGCACAGTTTTCAGTCTGGGGGAAATGCTGATTCGAACTTCAGTCTCTCTAGTTACGAATGTGCAAGACCTCAGACAGAAATCGGCTTCTACACATAATGCAAACGGTGATATGTTCAAAGTTCAGTGAAGAGCAGCAAACTGACTGCAAGTTCACATCTGTACAATTAAATTCATTCAGAAAATTATTCAAGATACAAACGGAATGAAATTCGCACTTGACTGCACAATCGATTTCGGTGCAACGAGCGCGGATTCATACAATCATAGCTGTAATCCCGTAAGCCATGTACCCTTCAAACTTCAACTAGTTTGAAAGGCTATCAGACAGAAACTGCAAACGTCACCTTGATAAAAATTCTAACTGCACTCCTTACATTGATCACTAAACACCGGCACCAGGAAATTTCTTTCGCACGGTTGATCCGGATTCAACATATCTATAACTCCGCTGATTCCGAGGTACCACCGCTCTGGATAATCCACGTCCTTCTCGAAGACCTTGTTCCTCATGGTTACGTTGAATTGGACGAGCCTTTCGTTTTGATTGTCATACGAATAACTTGATGTAACTCCGACGACGTTGAGTGCACTGCCAAATTCCAAACGAATCTGTAACGATTTGTTTGAAACCATGCTAAAATTTTGTACACGTCCCAACTGAATGTTTGACGAAAACTGCTTCTAGCTAATGATATATGAACATGAATAACATCAATTTATGATAATACTACTCGAGTGAGGATAATGTTTGAAAAAATACGTTTGCTTGTTGCTAATTCCATTTTTATAGCACGTGACACATACTTTCATAAATTTAAATGAGATGGTTTTAGAAATAATTTGTCTCACGGCATACTTTACACATCAAATTCCACATTGTGTTATTTGAAAGCAATTGTAACTGGACAAAAGCGTATACAGCAAACCATCTCTTTTTATGAACACAAATTAAGGTTGAAGACTAGAACTAAAATTATGCAAGTATTGAATAATTTGATTTTGTCATAATATCAATTGGGACTTCTCTTTCTTTGAATCCACCTTATTATCCATGTATGCAGCTAATTTTGTGAAATTTAGCCCTCCTCCATCATTTTGCATTGCCCACTGGATATCTTCGTCTATTGGTGCATACAGTTCGGCAGCTAGTTCGAATGGAAAAGACGGTAAGCAAACAACTTTTGTAGTTATATTTACAGAGGGTAAGATGAGGAGTTGAGTTTGCAAACAAACAATATATGTTAAGTATACCATCATTTCTGATCAAAACGTATGTGGAATATTTTAACTGTTTTCCCATACCGGTATTTGGAATAAAAGGAACTTTTGAACAAATCTGATCTCAAAGTTATATTTTCGACATATCTTCATTTACATGATTTCACAAGCCCATATGTGTATGCGTCACTGTCGGGGCCATCGATAGCTATCTGAAAGGTAGTACAATGCACCCTATCAACTTATTGCGTGCTTTGAATAAATCATAAACTTAAAGTGTGAAATAGGCCCCGGTGTATCAATAGCTCCCTTTGCTATATGCTTCCATTATTGTGGAAATCAGAGCTCATACATTATGTATAACGTATAAAGATGACGAAACTCTCCCTCTCGGTCTTTGTTCTAACAGACGATGAAATGCTTCCGTTGTTTTCAAACAACTTTCTGAGGTAGTTTATAAATTGTGCACACCAATTTTTATGTTTATTTCGTCACAACAGCAACTTGATTGATTGCCAGTTGAAAGTGATTCTAAATTGTGCTAATGCAAGATAGACTGCTTAAAGTAATTACAAATGGAGATAATGAGGAAAAACTTCATGCAATATGTAACAAAGAGAGTTATTTGCATCATAGTGCATTCAGCATGTGAGCACACATAAGCCGACCCAAGCAGTTAACGTTTCCGGGCATGCTTCAATCTTTCTGTTGTCGGATGCACCAGTTGGATTTCAATAATAATACTTGTCGAGAACCGAATTATTTTTCCCTCTCTACCGAATCGAAATAAACCTTTGGTAGTCCCCGAACAGATTATCAATTTAGTACACACATATATATTGCAACTTGGAATTTAAACGTCTTTCCGGACGAATATGTATAACATAGGATGAGATAATTTTTACTAACGTGCCAACAACTGGGATAACTGATTGACTGAACCGGAAATTCAAGTCATATTTGGTTAGCGTGTACTGCAGTTACATGTTCGTAGTTTTAGCAACTGTTTTCATGTAACGCATTTAACCAGAAGACCGCGTAACATCAAATAGATGTTAATTCATTCTTCTTCCTTTCAACATGTCAACGTTAGTCATACATATCTTTGATCAATGATTTTCTCCTTGATCTTAATCGTTGGAGAGCTTATAACTCGTTCAATTTACATCTAATATCAACGACCTTGCGTATATATACAAAAAACAGGATACCTGATAATCGTTTTCGCAATTTTTTCATTATTTCGACAACTATTCCCAATTTCAACTCTAATTACGGTCTAGTGTATACAACGACACAATCAGCCAGCAAATGATTATTGGTGAGGGAATGAACTATATCGATCAAACTAAATGGAGAATACGAATTAGTTTCTGTACTGCTTGCCTTTGCAGTTTCAGAGGACAGATGATGATAAGTAAACTTTCATACCCAAAACTGAGTAGAGATAAACAAACTGAAATAAAACTCCTCGTCAAAAATAAACCAACCTATTGTCAGCATTATAACCACTACATCGCAAGTTACATTTTTATTAAATACCGTCAAATACTCAATTAGGTCATCGACTTATAAAGAGAGTAACATAGTTTAAATTGATAAACCTACTGTATACTTTCACGTTTGTGGAATGACAGACATTTGGGTTTAACGGTATAAACCTCCCAATATTCACAGTAATGACAATGTAATTTCTCAGCTACGTTGTAAGGTTCTGTTTCATTGTGCACTTTAAACGAGTAAGCTTAATGAAAAATAATATAATTCACATTATTCTTCTAAGAATACCTGTGTTTCGTCCGAACTCGTTAATTCCTATGTTCAGTTTCCATGTATTTCTGCTGTTCGTCTATCCAACAAACATTTTGACGTGATTTCATAACAACTCATCCGGTTCACAACTAGTTATGAATATTTATTAGTTTGTTACATTTCAACGGTATCGATCTAGCTGAAATGGTTTGTGAGCGAATTGCTTGACTACGCGAGGTCTTGTAGCTTGAGCAGCGAACATTAGATAGCGTGCTATAGTAAGCCATACTCGTCTCAGGCGCTTTCGAAATTACCGAGGAATCAATGTGTTGTATGAAACCGAATGAACAGTGCATCGAGAGTACAATTAAATGTCACTAAACTATGTAGTGAGAGCAGTTGTGATATATACTAGGACAAGTTGGTACATTCGAGGAAATAATACTTTGCCAACATTGCCTTATGACACATAAGGAACTCTCTATCTTAACGGTTTACTACCATGATTACTCAATTGATCCAAACAATTGGCTTAGGGAGATTATAGTTATCTGGATTGATAATTTGCATCTTCCCTATTTGCATGTAAACTGTGAAATGTGTTTTTCTGACGAATGAATAGAAACTGAGATTCAGCAAACTGAACGAATCCATTAACAAAATAGATTCACAAAAGAATCATATTAGGTTATGCTTGCTAATCATTCGCAAAACCTAGTAGGACTGCAGTCCAATAATCACTTCCAGCTAAAACTTAGTTCCGAATTAATCTTCAATAAAAGCGGGGAAAACTTGCCCTGTAAGAAAAACTTAATTTCTGTGGTTTAAAAAATATTTCTTGCGCCCGAACTGCATGGACATGCTTAAATTCAAGTAGCCCTGAAGTTTCTATCCAAAGGTTACTAGCCAGTATGTGCAAGATTACTGGGAAGTGCTTGTTGTGCAGTAAAAAATAAGGCTTACAAACAATATCACTGAAATAACAAGTGTCTCAATCGTTAGCCAAATAATAACTACGTATATCTTTATCCATTTCGTCTGCACATTTAAAATAATATAACGTTGTTCGAATCCAAGAAGTTCATATTCCGGTCATTCGTACGAAAACAGTCGACTCAGACCCAAGCTGTAAGCTTGGATAACGTTTTGTTAAACGAAATCATGTTCCAGACATGCTGAGACTGCCAATTAAACCGATAAAGTCCCTCCTACCAATTATTTGATTTGTAGTTGAATGTATTTTATTGGCCATTCAGTGCTCGTGAGCAGATTCCAGATTCCTTGTTATAACAGGTTTCATGTTCCAACTGTCTTGCTCCACTTTGCACATTGAAACTTTGTAGGGAAAACAACGTGATGAAACTGTTGTGCTTCTAGACAGTGACCAAACATTGTGCGTATCGTTTGCACATCGCTTCCCAAAATACGGTGCAACTGTGATTTTGTCAATATCCCCATGTTTGATTTCTCAATTTGTACAGCTTATCACACAGTGCTGAAATCAATTCACTTGGAATGTGATTTGCCAGACAACTCGAAGGATACTATCGGTTTTTGTAGATTCGATTATGTCGTGAAGAGTATGCTGTATGAAGCCTGAAAATTGACCGAATATTGCATGTTTCGTTTGCAAGACACTTGTTAGCGAACAATGAAACAGTGTTTCTGGTTTTCAGTAGCTTGACAAAATATCAATCAACTCAGAATATTAGCTGATTGGAAGCAAAATGATTCGAACCAACACTCTACTTCATCTAGTTCCATGAGCAAACTTGAAAATACGCTCTTTTACCAAGTAGAGACTGCGTTTCAGTTGGATAATTGATGGAAGCAATTAACGCAGATCAGGCTTTTTGTCAATGGACGCTTAGAAGAACTCGTTTTCAATAAACTGGCAATAATTTTCGTGACACCAACTTAGTGAAACAGTTTCCTACTTCTTCGAAACATGTATGAACATTGGAAGCACGGCGCACAAGCGAGTATATTCCACTTACAAAATCGTATTGGGTGTGTGGCATAATTGTGATGAATTACTTTGATTATAATAACAAAATTGCATAGATTTTGTCTGAAGAAATAAAAATTTCTGATTACAGAGAACGAGAAAAGAATAGCTGTGTTGATGTAATGCCCGAATCCCTAGTGCTTAAAGCGGATAAAATAGCTAACGCGACAGGAACTGAATTAGATGAACTTAAACAGAACTGCTCTGTTGACCTACGCTTCAACATTCCTCCAAATGGTCGTGAACAGGAGTACCACTCAGACAGAGCCTGGACATATGCGATTCTCTTAACTACACAAGAACACCACTGCTACCTAACAAACCCTGGGCAGTTTGCCAGAATCTTTGAACATAAGATCTCCCAAACAGTGTTGAGTTCGTTTGTTATTTTAGAAATTTCGGGGCTAGGAACATCATAGTTTGTGCTTCTTGATGTTTTCCCACTCTTTTTGAATAAATCATTAAAATAAACAAACCATATTTTTCGCCAATACCCTGTTCAATCGAATGCAGAGACTTAACTTTCAACTAAATCCCTTACACTGAAAATTCAAGTGATAATTTTGATAACAGGTTGACGATGTGGCGATAAATTCGATCATGTCCTCTGTTTCGGCTCAACTTGTCATGCCTGGGTGGAAATTTTGAGCAGGCGCTCCCGCACTACATTTCTAGTGAAGATATGCGTATGCCATCCATGTTGTTCAGCTTTTCGGTTTGCATTTTGTCTACTTGGACTTCTACCTACACCTCGATATGTTTTTAGTACGAACGGATTTTGCAAGGAAACGTAAGCCGGCCAATACGTTGACCGCCATAATTTTATAATGCAAAAACGAAATTTGATCCGCTGTCTAACGTGTCAGGTCACAAAATTATGCTCTGAAATCTACATCTATTAACTCACAGTTACGAACAACCCCCTATCCGGACAGAGTGTTCAGACGAAACGTGATTCACAGAGCAATTATGAACCTTATTCTCTGGTCGTCGAACAAATTTGTTCATGTTAGTTATGTTTAGACTGAATATATTCTCTGAACATGCAAGCCGAAATGCACTGCAATCAGGCTGCGCGTTTACTTTCAAGTATGTGGTCAAGCAAATCATCCGGAATGAATCAACGTTTCTGTGTAGTAATTCCCTCACTGATGCTGCACAACAAATTAGGATGGTCCAACGAATGAACGACTACCCAAACGCACTATAACGGATCATCCAGCCTGAGTGAGAACGGATGTCACCGAGTCCATCAATAATAAAATGATTTCACATTACAGCATGTCGTCAGATGAACGTGTCGCAAGTATAAACGGTCGTACGTAGAACTGGAATCACTCATTCATCTAGAAGTCGGTCAAACATCAAATTTTGGCAACTGTCAAATCAATTTCAGCCAGATTACATAAGTCAGTGTCATTTTTCAAAAACCAGCACATTTATGCCTTGCAGTACCCTGTTCCCTAGTGTATCACACTTCTCGTTTACCCACAGACCCGACAGCAATCACGGTCCTGCATCCAGAACCATGAGGGCTATTACAATTTTTCTGTACTGGCAAATGTAAGGTTGTTGTTATGCTCATTTTAAACAAATATTCACTCAAAGTTCTTGTCAAGATTATGAGGCAATTTGGAAAACCTACGTACATCATGCGATATGGTTCCTAACTGAATACATTTATGATAATACATTATTCGAAAGCCGTGAGGAAATCTAAGCTCATCATAGAGTCACTGTGGATGTAAACTGAAGTGCTGTTCAACAAAACACGAATTGATGTGGTTAGTTGATTATGAAGTGTGAACGATAGAACTGCATTGTCATTAGATTAGTGAGGATAGTAAAATGTTGTTGAGTCGGTATTCTTTCGTGAATTCACATCATACAATTTAATTTAGTTTACTTCACTGATGAAATGTGATATATAACTGGAAAATGTGATTGATTAATTAATCAATTTTGGCAGGTTCAGGTTTAATTGGCGTCACCTAACGAAAGCTGTAACTCGAATAAAGAATTCCTAAATGTTTATTTACAAACGTTTGACATTACTGACTTTCTTTCTAATATTGAAATAAGATATTATTCCGCCGGAAATATTATTTATGTCGAATCAATCATCAACTCACTAACTTACTCGTTTGAAGCACTAACCAACGATACTCTCCGGGTATGATCCCTCCGAGTGCTATTAGAAGAAAAGAAATTAATGGTACGAATCTGGCATTCGTTTTCACAGGAGCAAAGTAATAATTACAAGAGTTTAATTTAATATCACTAGTTGTCACATCATCAGTCAGAATTTGCGAAAGTCTCACCATCAGGTAGTTCTTTCCTGTAGTCGCTGACAGCTGAGAAGCAACGATTTTGACCACTTGCGATTTCAAGATTCAATTTATATGCCAGAAGTTCATTTTCCAATGTGGTTCATCCAATATCTCTCTTGGTATTACGACTTTGAGTAAAACTGTCACTTTTCCATCAAGTGCATTGAGATGAAAGCGTTCTAATAGGCATTCCGTGCAACTTAGCTGTGGTACCAATATCTACAAACGGAGAAACTACTATTACGACGTTGATATTCATTCGCATTTCATGGTTCACTGTTTTATAAATAGGTTTGCTTATGGTAATAAAATCGCAACTGAATCAAAGAACTTGGATCTGCTAGTTGCTTATACAAATATTTAATAAGGGTAAGCACTAGAGATTTAAACAACACGTGGGAGACTAAAATTAACTTCATTGATTGGGGAACAACACGAGAGGGCTAAAGGTTTGCTTCTATAATTTCCAAGGCAAGTTGTTTATCAATACAGGTTCCGTTTATCTCATGACTTTAACATTTCAAACGAAAGTTTATCTCACCAATTGTGTTGCTCGCTAGCTGATGTCAGTGTTTCTAATCACTTTACATGAACACATTGTTTGTGAACGTTTCTACTATTATCTTTGATACTATTTTCCTATGCACTGATTGACTTGTCAGACAGTCAGATATGAATGCCGTATTATGCCAGATGATTTGACCTCATAGGAACCAAGCGTACGAACGCAGTCACTAATATACAAGGTGTAAACAAATGCTGGCAAAACACACCAGTGAACATCTGACACAGACTTTATAATACAAACTAAATGCGTTGGATTACACCACGCTAAACTGATCTTTGACGGTCGGCATTCAACCGGTCACACAATTTAAGAGCACAATCCTTTCACTTCGCTGCAAATATAATCCTACCCAGTTTGTGATATATTGAAAGAGGCTAACTCAGCCAATCATTAAAATCTGCCCAAATACGTGGACACAAATTGATGCTGCTTCTTCCATTGGGTTAAAATGAAACAATATCCCTTGGTTGATCGGGTTTGCTACATAAACCCACTGTTTTCTACTCGAATACCTAGTAGATGGGTTAGATATAGTTACTCGCACCTGGTTTGTATGAATGTGTATATTATATTTGCCAAATTAATAACGACTCATCGATGTTCAAAACTAAACATATAATCTTGAATTTTGTCATGAATCTTCAACCTACATTTGTGCAAGAAATATCTATCAGGTAGCTATATAGCAGTCCTGATGCTTGCATGCTTGCCAGAGTTTTCGCGTTCAAATCAGTATTGTAGTCCAAATGAAGCAGCACCCTGAAAACTTTACGATCATAAAAGATAAAATTTAAATTTGTATAATGCATTGAAGAAGTGAGGGTATGCGATGAATAACAATACTAATAGTTTTATAACAGTTTTGTTGCAGTTATGTTTTTTGTAAGGCTAATGGATTGTTTCGTACAAATGTTGTCTATTATGAAACGTTTCGCTCACCAGACTAATCCAAGTATCTTGCTACCAGGGATAATTCTATAACATGCTACTACTTCTCACACACTCATTAGTTATGAGAATTGACAACCAGACAAACATGTGAAGCGTGTGGTCTTAATTGAACCATGATAGTGCCGGCATTACAATCAGCTGTTTCGGTGCGAACCGCTGGGACTAGCGTCCCTAAATCACTCAATCTGGACAATCGATAATTCACACTGTGCCTACTTACACTGGACGCCCGATTGAAAGCGCGTGTGCCTTGAATAATTGCTAACTAGTTTCTGTCATTCAGTAAATACTTTCTGTGGACGGTTCATCATTTAGCGTGACTGACTGTGATATGCCAGTGTTTATTATTCTGGTGTACACATAATATGTTGTCGTGCAACCATTTTCAGATTGAGTTCGCGCTACACCACTATCCGTATATCTCCGTTTCATGCTTTAAAAACTGCTTGTGACCTACACTTTGGGAATGGATTCCATGAATTGAAAGAGGGAGATCCATGGCGATTTAAACCACTAGACTGTGTGTTTCTGCGAAAGAACGGTACCACTATCATGGCAGCTGCTATTGGTGGCAAGTTCAAACCTGGTAACGAATTTCATCTTATCAGCGCGCATACCGATACTCCATGTCTTCGTTTGAAACCGGTATCCAATAGACCCGCGTATGTGTGCGTGTGTGTCACCTGCTGCCTTGCAGTAAAGGATTTTGAGCCAAAGTCTTTGGTTGCGGGTCCTAATCGCTCTCCTGTCTAGGTCTGGGCATCCTGGCAGTATCCTAAGCCCATAAAACCCATGACTGTACAACATAAACCAAATACCATACTGCATCGGCCGTCGCGCAGAAAACACCGGGTCGCCCTATCTGCTGCACATGGCAGGGTGGATAGGCGAAAATATGCTACTGCCAATCACTCACCCTCATACTTTCCCACTAATAGTAATCTCCGAGCAGATGATACTCACTCAAGTTTCAATAACCCGAAGAGCAACCTTAAACAGGTCAGGGGACGCAAGACGCTCTGTGTTAGAGCATGCCTTGTGCGCACGCTGCTGGATCGATGCAGCTCTAGCGGACGGCCAGAACGGCGCAGTGCACTGATCGCGATGGTACTGGGTCGCTATGGGATTGATGTAGCAGCCTTGAGCCAGACGAGGCTTGCGGACCAAGGTAAGTTACGGGATTCAGGTGCCGGGTACACTTTCTACTGGATAGGTTACCCGACAGACGGTGCTCGGAAACACGATGTCTGTTTTGCAGTCGCTGATCGCATCAACGCTTTGATGATAGGCGAACCGCACGGCATCAGCCCTCGAATGCTGCCTATGCACCTGCGACTCGGTCGAGGTAAGTGTGCTAAATTTGTTAGTGTTTATGGTCCAACTATGTGTAATGCGGATGATACAGAGGATCAGTTCTATGATAAACTGTCCGCCGCAATCCAGTCGGTGCCGGTAATTGATCGACTGTTTATTCTGGGTGACTTGAACGCTCGGGTCGGACGCGATTCGGCAGCTTGGCCAGGAGTCCTCGGATTCTACGGCATTGGTTCAGTCAATGAAAACGGTGATCGTCTGATCCGCCCGTGTGCTACCCACGAGCTGACTATCACGAACACCCGATTCCAGCTTGAGGCGAGCGACATCACGACGTGGCCCCATCCGCGAAGTGGTCATCACCACTTGCTCAACTACGTGATTGTGCGACAACGCGACATTCGTGAAGTGCGTATCACGCGAGTGATGCGCGACGCTGAATGTAGCAACGAGCATAAACTGTTAGGACGAAATTAACTATCCATGTACGCAAGTTTGTTTATTGTAGATCTTTCGGACAACGGCAGAAGCTGGATATCAAACGACTAGAAAACTGCAAGACGAAGACTGCTTTTCAATGTGCTGTTGCCGCCCGCTTGCACGACGTTCCTATATCCACTAGCCCCGAAGGTTTGTGGCAGTTCATCAAGGAACGGATCACGACGGCAGCCACCGAGACGATCAGTGTCAAACGACAGAAACGTCCGGACTGGTTCGACGACAACAACGCGGATATCGCCGAACTGGTACGAGAAAAAAATGCTGCGATTGCTGCTTCCACATTGAACCCGGGGATGAAGCGAGGAAGGCGACGGTCCGAGGTATCCGCCGTCAACGAGACGAGCGTGTTCGCGGGATCAAGGACAACTGGCGGATGATACAGGGTGGGCGGATGCTTCACAGATCGTCGGCAGCATAAGGAGTTCTACGATTCGCTCAAAGCGATATTTGGCCTATCAATCCAGTTTACTTAAACACTGGTAGATGTGGACACCAGCTGTTCGTGCGCCCAGCCAGAGGACATCATGAAAGTCTAGCGCAAACACTTTGGTAGCCTATTAAATCATCCTGCTAACTCTTTGTTCACTGCTTAATGGCGCTGCCTATACTGCTGTACGGCCGTGAAACGTGGACATTGTATCAGCGGAATGTGCGCTATCTGAGCCACTTTCATTTGCAATGTATAAGACGCATCTCAGGTACTCCGTGGTCGGACATGGTTCTGAACGCAGATGTTCTGCGTCGAGCGGACATGAACAGCATGGAAGCACTGCTGATGTTGAATCAGCTTCGTTGGCTGGGTCACGTCCATTGGATGGGCAATGATCGTATCTCAAAGCAGGTGCTGTATGGACAACTGAGCTCAGGTGAGCGAAATCCTGGTGGTCAGAAGCTGAGATACCAGAATGCTGTGCAGGTAAGTCTTTCACGTCGTAAATTTGATTTTAGATGTTGGGAAGACTCAGCGTTGAACCGAACTGCCTGAAGGACTACGATTCCGACGGGCATCGGCGAGTTCAACGTGCAATTATTGCGCGGCCGAGAACGGAAGCGCGCGGTACACAAAGGAACCATCGGTGACATAAATCGTGGTGACATAACTATATAGCGTTGCGGTGTGTGCGGCCGCGAATGCGTTGACCGTTTGGGATTAGTTGGTCACCAGCGTACTCATAGTGCACCGTCGGCGAAGAGACAACGAGTACGCTAGGCTCAGGTAGGTCATACCAGCATATCCATTTTACTTCTGTTAACCAATGCATCGACGATGACCATGGTCGTTTGGCAACTAATCTGCACTTCTTTTCAGCAACTTGGGTGTCTGTGATCTTCTACCTACTCTTTTCTTGGGCTTTGCTGGTGTATTGAATGATGAATCGTCCGTCTGATCTTTTCGTAGTTCAACTTTGAGTCTTGTTTTTCACTTTTATCCCCTCTTGAATGCAATAGCATGCATTCGTATACTTAAATGCTTCTTGCATTGCAGTTTGCATATATTTCTTGCAGTTTCTCTCATTGTTTATTTTCCGAAAGATAAGGGTTTTCTTTTCGTGCTAGCAATTCAATTGGCAAACCAGCATTAGCCGGCTGGACACCAGGACATCACTCACACATCTGATAGTCTTATTCCTTCGGGTTTACACCGGATACGTGGTGTGTGAGTGGAACCGCAAGTGGTGCAGCGCAAGCCACCTGGGTGATGGTTTAAAGCGCAGACATTCTTTGACTTCGGTCACTGTGACAGACTAATCCGTTTCGGATGCCGCCAACCATTTTATATTGTACTACTTCAGATCAACTGTCCGGCTCATATTGTTATGCCGTCTAATTTTGTAATTAGTTTGAACGGCTGACTTTTTCACACGTTACCATAGGCTTTATCTCTGGAAAAGAGCAGAAGGAAAGCTAACGTGCAAAGAGCCATACTATTGAATAATAAATGCTTTTTTTAATTTCCATAGAGGAAGAGGCATTATAAGAAGTCAATCATTGCGGTAAATGCGCACAATGTCACCGCGCGTCAATAGTTACTTATTGAAATTGTGAAATTATCTATGTTTACTACTCAACAGAAAACACATACATAAGGACCTCTAAATGAAGGCTGTTGTCTCACGCGTTTCATCAAACCATCTCCCGAAATGTATGAATGACTTTGCAACCTGTGATCCTCAGGCATTACACCCTTCATCTGACATATGATGAGATTCATTTCGAAATCTGTGCATGTTGTAATCTTGGTTTGGTTGACCTAATTTCAGTCTGATCGCAGAATTTGTCGTTAAGAATCAAACGGAAACAAACAAAGAATGCCTGATATATTTGGGATACTCGAAACTTCAATAAACTGAGTGAGGCTTCGTGCACTGAAAAGTCCGTCCATATAATTCTATGTTCAATCTGGGCGTAGTTAACAGTAGCTAGGATGGCGTTCTGTAATACAATAGATTCTAAACTCTTCCAATTGTTATCTAGAAATTATTTGAGCGTGCGACACATGACATAAACTATTTGCTTGCTAACAGCAAA
Organism: Paragonimus skrjabini miyazakii; assembly: GCA_014338405.1. Classification (NCBI taxonomy): domain Eukaryota; kingdom Metazoa; phylum Platyhelminthes; class Trematoda; order Plagiorchiida; family Troglotrematidae; genus Paragonimus; species Paragonimus skrjabini miyazakii. The sequence continues at coordinate 41,056 of JTDE01001184.1, forward strand.
TGTGGCATGAACTAAGGAAGGTGCGCTCACTGTATAGCACAGGAATAAGTAAGACAATACAGCAGTTCCTCGCATTGTTGCGTGGATTTCAGTATAGATCAGTGAGAGCGTACTGTTCACTAAAGGCTACAAGGTTGGGGCCTTAGTTGAAATGAAGGATTTCGGAATAAACGTGGCACACTGAAGTATAAAAACATGAAGTCGTTCGTGCATGGTTATTTAAGAAATCACCTACGCTGAATCTTGTGTCTGCCGTGTGCCGCAATCCACAAAGCAGTTGTATGTACACGTTTGAACTGCCTGGATTAAAGTGCGACTCGTAATATTCATGTCGTTCATTAGTGTTCTCCCTATCAAGTTTCCTACCGTTTCATAAATCGAAGCAACACGTAGGTATTTCCGACCAGTGTGTTACAAGTTGTGTTACAAGTCGAATGATTCAAGACGTATTCTGTGAAGAATTAGGACAGTTTAATTGATGTCGGCTGAACACAACCTAGAATTGATTGGGGCGTCCTCAGTTAGATAAATATTTGGCCAGTAACCTCATACCATGAATGTTTTACTAAAGGATACTTATTGCAAAGCACATTTACTCTTCCTGGTCGTTATCGTACGGGATTAGAACTCAGACCAAATGTTTACGTTATCAGTTGATTGTGTCTAATGTAGGATCAGTGGCACAGAGTTCAACTTAATTGCCACCGCCTATGATAAAGACGTCTTATTTTTGATCCGATAGTAGCAAAGAATTGCATTTTATCTGGTGGAATCTTTTCTTACTTTGACAACCGCTTAAAACTAGTCGACATTTATTTATGAATGGCCTTTGTCTTAGAAGACCGTTGTCAATGAGAGCCAATGATTAAGTAAAGAGATTGATTATGCAAGATCAATGTACGCACTATGCATTACCAGGAAAATATTACCTTAATGGAGATGTACGTATAATCCCTGTATTTCATAATGTTTCTTCAAGATTCAAAGGAATAACCGAAAAGTATATGTATGCAGTTTGACTTACTTAATTCTTCTGCACCTTTGAATTTAAAACAAATTGAAGAGAACCGTTAGATCACAAGCATGCCTAGGCTTATGTCCAGCATGCATTTGAAGAGTCGAGCTGATTTCTGTGACGGTAACCCTTGGTGAAACCTGGAAATATGTACTCAAACATTAGTAACCCGCTTAATGCCTCCGCATTAAAAATACATGACCTTGAAGTGACTGCACCTGCTTTATGGTCAACCTTCAGTTGGAGCGATAACAGTCGTGGTAGTAGTAACCAAACTTTTGTTTGATTTTATACACCACAAATGGTAGAACACGAATGCAACAGTTGTAATAATGTATTCAATGATAATTCCACTCGCGACTGTGTCTGAACTCACATAATATACCATAATAAACCAAAATGAATTTATGTCGAACCTGACAGAGATGGGCACATCTACCTTCAAGTACGTACTGTAAGTGAACTATGATGCACAGGGTGTGATTTTAGGAATAACACAAACACCCCTTCAGCGACCACCGCGTAAGACTATCGGATGAAATACTATTTTTGAATGACGTTTGTGGACAGAAAAATAATTTTAGTTGATTACTACGAGGGATTGCGTTCAACGAACGAGTGATCAGTGAATAAGCGGTATTACGACAAACATCCATACATGGCCTCGCATCATCCATCACGATATATTATTCTGTAGTACAGCGCCCTAGCCAGACTGAATCCTTTTGACAGATAGATACTACGATTTGTCATGAGGGTCCGATGACTTCTAATCCCATTCTAAATTCATCAGCCTCGAATAAATTTAAAACGTCGACATTTGAAATCAGGGTGTTTTGGAAAGTGTGTATCCTTGAAATATTCGTGAGTTAAAGCGATGAACAAATTGCAAACTTTGGTGTCTTTCCGTAATACATATAATTATGTTGCACCAGTTCACAGGTTCAATTGTCTGGCTGGTAGGTGATAGCGGGTAGTATACAGAAGTGTTTCACAATCAAGTCGCCAACACACAAACAGGAAACTCACTGATTTCTACTATAATATCAAGGAACGTGAAATAAATCAGAATAAACTGCAATAGATTCATGATACTTTCACATGGATTGAGCTAAATGTAAGTGAGTGCCATTATATATCACTTGCTGCTCAATAGATTAGGGTTATCTGCCGGTACATCAATGTAAAGTGCAGTGTGTGTAACACGGTTGTGAACTTTAGTCCTAAACACTGGGTTGTGTTCTTCAAATCAATTAAGTATCACCAGCTGACAATGCAAAATTGATAGCCTCCAAAGTGCCGAGATCGCACCGCACGTTGGGCTTGCCTGCACACGTCGGTACACCTGAGCGGTGAACCCTCACATGTGCACTCAGCGATACACAGTTTACTAATCATGTTTGTTTTGACAAATATATGACTTTGCTTGTGCACGACTGAATAACATTAAAATTAGTGTATCAAACCAAAACTTCAACGGGCACCATCAATGGTGACAGAGACAGATGTAAATTGCAAAACCCAAAGCTTACAACAATTGTAACTGTCGATTGGCCAAGTCAATGAGAATCATCAACAACTCGCCATGCTTCATTTTGTAACGAAATCACTGTTATAGTAAGCAAGCATTACAACCAGAAAAATGGAGTATTTTCACACAATGATTGTGTTGAAAATAGATAGCCTTCATATCATGGGAGGTTTTCTTGGTAGTCGGCTTCAACAGATCACGGCTGAGTGGTAGGTTCTCTTTTGTTGCTTCTTAACGAGTTCATAGGTTGTCCAAGGTCCAATTTAGGGAAAACGTGTAGTATTCACACCACCTGTGCAATCAAATATGTTTGAGATAATTTGATATATTTCGTCTAACAATAATTATGCACCACATCATTTATCGAAACAACCGTATAAGTTCGAAGATTAGAACACGAACACCTCAAGGAGTGGTTTGGAATAGTCGACAACATGAAGGGGCGCATGCCTTCTGCTTACCGATAATGAATTCATCAGTCGAATTCTGAGGATCATACTTCCGGGGTGTTTTGTACCGAACTTGTCATAAACCATTTATTCAATTGTTACGTGATGAAGATAATTCTGTAGCAGTCTAGTATGAATTACTGAACAGCCCAATTAAATACAACCGTACCTCACTAGGATATGAGTGGCAATGAAGTGAATGGATGCAACCGGAAGGCTACAGAGTTCGAACACATTCCGGTGATCAAAATGATGAATTCACAGAAGTTGCCCACACATGTTCACATAGACCACCATAATATTAGAAACATCACTGCCCGAGAAGCAGGAGTTACACTGGACTGCTGAAACGCGATTGGAGCTGCGAAAGTTTTCGCAATGTAACGGAGCTGAACAAGTTGTATGAAAAATACATGCAGAATTAGCAAGTGATTGCGCGAGCAGGTAGGAGAGAAAAAAAGCTTATACACATTTGTATAGCGATGTAAAGTCAATTTTATCAACTTTATTTTATTAATTGGCGACTGAATAACATAAGTTGTATTTGTTTATAGTTTGATGACAAAAGAAGTGTTGGACAATGGGGGATGATCTCACTCGAAAAGAAACTGTTAAGTAGATCGCACAATCATGTTGATGAAATATTTCAACTGTGGTTTATACTTTCTTGCCATTTCTACTTTGTGATAGACGGAGTATCTGACAGTGAGGTGTCAATGATCCTGATGTAGTATTGTGGTGAAAATCTACTTGATTCACCGCTGACTGAAACCCCGACAGGATAGGTGATCTAACAGGAGGCCAACACAAACATCGCGTTAAAGATACTACAGCAAGATTGGACAAACAGTCTCAATGTTAAGTTTTCCGCTATTTGCTAATTTCTTTATTTTGTATTGCACCAATTAATTCACAGTTCGTGAATTTGTATATGTCCATATGATCAGCCTATGAGTGACTGTGATTTCCTTAATATTGTTTTACATTCACAACTTCGGCTTCTTGTCTCATAAATATGAACTGCTTAATGAAACTAGTACCAGGTCTCTTTCTTATTAACTTTTTGGGAGATCTCAACCCAGAATACGATTTCTAAGGCAACTCGAAGTCCCCAATTCCGAATATTACAATTGTCCTGTTTCACTGCAAAACGTTATTCATTCGGCATCACGGTTTGCATAATTAGTGCCGTGGTTTGACCGCTTGAGAGAATGTAGAAATATCTGCCTAAACATGTGAGAAACATGACGCATATGTTTAATGACTAAGCACTAATAATGTAAGAAGTTTGAATTACGAACTCGCCACAGTTGTATCCGACGTTTCAACCTATCCACCCTTACTCAAAACAATGATTTTGATATTTCTTGCCGTTATGACCTGTGCTATCTGTGGGCAATAATGCTATGCCTAGCGCTCATCGTCATGTTTTGTAGACAATATATGGAGCTGTTTTGACGAATGTTAGCGAGTTCAATGTTATGGTCAAAGGCAACTTATGAACTTCCTAAGGAATAATCTACAGTTATATCTGGGAAAACGATGTAACGGGGAAAGTACGGGTCAATTTTGTGAATCAGTGTACATTCGTTGTAGGATTTTAGTTGGAAATCTCTGCTTGTAACTCTGTCAGCAGCAGAAATGAAATAGCATGATTACGTTCAACTACTGGGTTAATACCTATAATGTTAATGAAATGGGTGGGTTCACTAAATTAACGCTTTCTTCATGTATTGTTGATAGTTGGAAAGAAACTTCAATTGCAAACTATAAATGAAGCAAATACAACATTTTGTCGCAGTGTAATCTTGCATTGTAACCACACTGGCGAGAAACAGTAGCTAAACAATGACTACTGTACCACTTCGATATCTTCGAGACTGTTCCAGTGGGGGTTCTTTAGACTCGTACGAAGCAGATAACCACAATAAGCTGAGAGTGATTGAACACCTGGCCAAGTTTGTTTGATTGTGGAACATATATCCTTATCTCTCTGGATAGTGCTATCAAAAGATTGTTTAATGTATCAACACTTTGCCTAAGTAAAGATGCCTGTCGAAGTAACACTTACATTTCCATGCTGAGCTCACAAAGAGAACATATTACTACAAGAAAAACTTGTAATGCGGCTACTTAGGATCATTCGATCCCAAACGGTCAAAAGATGTGGCGTATTTCCAAATTTACCACGTTACTTTTATTGTGATAAATATATCAGCAGGTTAATTGAAATGTCATCTTCCGCTAAACCCAATAAAACAAATCTGTTATTCCCTCGAATCTCAATATGTTTTCTAATTAATTGCTGAAGTTGCATGAACAAACTGCCAATAGTATCATGGAACAGAGCAAACTTCTCCTGGCATCCGAAAGGTAAGTGGGCCGTAATATCTTAGATAATCTAACCCGAAATGTGTGTTCCTCCAGCTAATTGGGTGCATTTGACAGAAATCGAAACTGCCAAATAATTATGTAGATGTCCATTTGTGGTCAAGATAATCTTATCATCAAACGCGTACTAGTCATATAACGTGCAGTGCCTCGTTCAAAATCGAAACTGCCAAATAATTATGTAGATGTCCATTTGTGGTCAAGATAATCTTATCATCAAACGCGTACTGGTCATATAACGTGCAGTGCCTCGTTCAAATTCGAGAATAGACATACAATTGACTGTTAAATGGTAAACAATGGACTAATTGTACATAAGTCTGAGGAATATGAACAGTAGAGAATATCAGTCATTCGTCGGAGACATGCTACGCACTGAAATTTACAAAATTCTCCTCGAAAACACAGCCAAATTCGAACAGTTATACAGGTGTAATTGCAACCTCGCATAGACAATTGCACGAATGAATATTGTCATTAATCCGTTGCCTGGGTGAATACTCCCATATCGAGTGTGTTGTGAGCAACAAGAAATAGAAAGCAGAACTTACCGATGTTTCTTGATATTTGAGAAACAATCTCAAATTCGTGAACTGCTGACTCCTCACAAGCATACGGATCAACATCATAAACAGTGAAGAAATAATATGCGTTCCGTATGTTTCCTTTCCGCGTTGTGTTCCATGACAATCTGTGGCGATTTATGCACGGCACTTCGTGATCCACCTGGTTGCCGCATGTTACATCCATCTACTTTATGTACTTTCAACATCATTCGTTTGAATGTGACGTGAACATGCCTCGACATTTGGTTCCAATGGAAATCTTATTGTAATTCCGTCCTTAGGTCGATAAATTGCTTTGGTGAACTTAAAACGTACGCCGAAAATGTACAGAAGAACTACCTGTTTGAATTCGACCGATTACATCTGAATATCCATGCTATCATCTTCGATATAGTTTCACAGGTAATCCACGGTTCCATTCAATAGTAGGTTGATAAATACAAATGAAACATCTAGAAGAACGTTGATCACCCAGTTGACTTGACGTCGTCGCTTGCGTTTACAGAACCATGAGAACTGTGTGAGTTGTTCGCTGGAAGTCTCCGCATAACAGAATCTTGGTCAGTGAGTGTTCTGGAGAATTTCACGTATGCGAAGATGATCTTAATGGTGTCGAATCCTTGTGAAAATTAGGTAACTCGTATAGGAAATCGGGAGAGGAATGAGACGAATTCCTTCAGGTGTAACGTAATTAATATTTCTCCCGCCTGTTTAAAGCACCGTGAAGTCATGGATTTCGCGTTCACGATCTAATGGGTATTAATCTTCTCATTATCCATTTTTTGAAAATTCGTGTTATCTCATATGCTGCTCATTCTGCTATGATGGTCTGCTTTGTTGGGCAATACGGCACCGGCATCTTTACCAGCCCTACTAATCGAACTATTCTCGTTTCTTCTCACGTGTTCCAATCAAATCAGATACTTTGCTGCATTGAGTTGTTTCTATTCTGGACCACGGAGCAACTATTGATAACAAGAATATACTCATGCAGACTTCAGTTGGTCAGCGCTTAACTGTAAAGGAGGATTGAGCTTGAACAATTGTGGGTACAGTATCTCGAACTGCACCCGAAAATTTAAATGCATAGCTTTAATGTATGCACAGAAAATCTTCGGGTCTAATGACAGTATACCGAGTTATAATTTGTTCAGATGAACAACGTTCAAAAGGAAACAGCAGAATTGTTTAACCCGAAAGGTTTTTCATTTTTGAATAACGGTAGCAAAATAATCTACTTTTGCGTAAGCCAGACGAAGGGTAAACTCTTCCCTAACTCCTAGGAATCTCTTAAGAGCACCATCTGTTGAAACATATTCCGGTTTCTTGTCCGCCCTATTAGTTTATAACAGTTTGCGAGTATGTACACATACTGTATAATTATTGCTTCATTGGAATTCACACCTGGCTCATTATGAGTTACTGACCGATATCTGATTTATCGGAAAATTGATTTAGAACTGTTTGCTCAATCTTTTTTGGAAAAATCACATTTGTTCGGATTTCATACTGATGAGCCCAACTAATGAACGTGAACTCAGAAAACACGGTCAGACTCGACATCAGTGAAGTCGCGAAAAATAATAACTATATCTAGCTTGAACACATTTAAGGTGGCAGTCTTCTAGAGGCAGAAATAAACCCTGAGCTGCCAAAATAAAACGACATGGTCGATTTAGAACGGAAGATGAGTATTCTGACGACAATAAACTCGGGATAAACGACCGATCCGATAATTAAAATTTGGTAGGTTTACGAAAGCCCAGGGGTTACTGCTAAAACTTCAGTGATTACAGTATTAAAAATTGGTTTAAATAAACGGACTGAATAGGATGCTCAATGACATAAGCATGGTTGTCAATCTTAGATAAACGTATGCGTTATTCAAATTACTACCGGATTACTTAGCATAGTCTCCAATTAAATTGACCTATATTCAGCTTAAATGAACAACTACTCACGTGTCAGCAAAAATGGCCCTATCAGAGTGCTAGCCGTTTTTTAATAATTTTCAACGCGCCAACTCCGCCCGCGCCTTAATCTCCAGACATCTAGTTTAGAAATGTTGGTAGTCCAATTTTGTATCTCATGGTATAAGACTCACTCAACTCATTTAGCGTCGCCATTCAACTCAGTTATCAAAACAGATTTGGGAATTTCCTTGACTTTGTGAAAACATGTGCAATGCAGCATCCGGATGCTTCTTGCATTTTGTATTCGCACGTAAATTGTTGCCAGTAATTCGAAGTGAGATGTTCATCAGTATTGTCTAACTGTGTGTGTTTCTCTATTAGCTCTCAACGACATGTGCGTGCAATCATTTCCATCTGATCCTTCCGACTTGGCTTTTAATGTAAATTTATTATTAATTGCCATATACATGTCTTTGCCGGATGAGAAGTCGGTTCAGAATGTCGTCTTTATTTGCTCAGGAAAACTTGTAGAACCTGATTGCTCAATGTATATCAAAACACCCTATACCGAAACGATTGTAGGATTAGCAACGATTGATTATATCGTACTGTGTAACGCCGTATTATGTGGAAGGTTCACTGTGAAGGTTTACGAAACTAAACATTTGAGATAGTTAAAACATTGAATTTATTCTAGTGGTTTGAATGGAATAATCAGAATACAAAAATTGCGATTTTAATTCATTTCAAACATTCTCTTCAATCGTCAACGTGTGATTAGCATGAAAGCCAAGCCACCAAAGATTGAATGAAACGATGAATATTAAAATTCCGGCTAGACCGTGATTGGAACCCGCGGCTAAACCCATAGTAGACAAATGTTCGCAATCGATCATTTTATCATACCACAATGTAAAATGTGATTTCAACATTCAGAGAACGATGATTATCTAGGGTTAACTCAGCCAGTACGGGGGCGCACGATTTCATAATCAATAGCGCAGGATTATTGGACGACGCCGCGTTATTCGCATTTCAAGTCGAATTGTGAAAACTTCCTCCAAATTACCCCGTTATATAAACACTCAGCAGTTGCTCTATCTATCACCGTGAATTGCACCTTAGATGCACATACTAGCATGAACGTGTCAAGATAATTCCCACTGGTAAATAATTCAAATGCTGAGAACAAATACACGAAGTTTGAGCTTCAACAAACGTAACATTGCATCATTCATATATGCCACTGAAAGCCAAGAAATTCAAAAGAACCTGTATAAGTGCGAGACTATTATCGACCCATATACCAACACTAATCCGCAAAACTGAACGAAGATTGCATGCATTCACGATGAGTTTAGTGTTTATTTGTGGGCGCTGAAAAAATGAGCGAATAGTTTTTGGTCAGTTTAAGTCAGTTTGTTGGGTTGAATCTTTGTCATATTTTAGAAAGATGTGGCATATTACATGCTGTAGAGTAGAGATGAGATGCGTCATAATATGGATGATGAGTACTAACATGACACTTGAACGGACATCAGTCACAATATTTCCAAACGCATGTGTTCGCCATCGATTCATATTGGGAGTCTAACCAAAAGTCATTATATCAATGCTGTCACAGATAATTATGTCACAGTGATGGAAGTAATGCGTTCATTCCGTCAACTTCAGCTTGCATAGGTCAATCTTCACGGGCGGCAAGTAACCTATTGTTTGCGACTTACACTTCAAGCAAACAACTATTTATCACATCACTTCCGGTAAATTTAAAGTTTAATTACTAGATTAACACACAGAAATCTGAACTTGGTGTGCATAGCATCATTGTCTGATCTGCTGAACGCGTTCATTTGAATAAACTTTTGTGCGTTTGATCAATAACTGCTAAAACATCTCATCAGTGAGTTTGGTATGAAACAATAATCCAACACTCAAAACCCAGGTGTCCATATCCAACGGAAGAGTTTTCTATGGATGCATCAGAGGGGCCTTAGAAGAGCAGAAGATTTGACATAAACTTATTGGTATCAATATATTACATAGCTCAAGCGAAATGGACCACTTACCAGATACTCGGTTTAGAGTTCAATGTATGAACTTGTTATAAGAACTTCTATTGAAGAATAAGAATGGAAAGTGATGTTTACAGAACCAGCATTGATGACTATCACCCAGGAATGCTTGTCACAATCACAGCAATCTTTGGCTCAACACCACCAGCATCATCATGCGGGACAAATAATTTCATAATGAAGAAGCTAAGCTGCAAAACTAAGCTTCTTTGCACACACTTGGCAGAAAAGTGTTTTGTTTTATTTTCAGAGCAGTATATTTTTCGCGTCTGCGTTATATGTTTATATGTCAGCAAGGCTGGGTAGCACGGTTAAATAAAATTGGTTTTCACGGTACGCAAGCCATACGGAAACCACCCGAGGTGCAACAAACTTTAATGATAAATTCATTAAAAGTGTAGAAATGGGTTTTCTCAATGGGAAAATATGCATACAAATAATCAGTATTGAAATTTTTAAAGTAATTGACGAATTGTGAATGAATTACCCCATATCGTAAATGAGTAGGCAGTAAGCTGACATTAGACGGTGCAGATTCTTGACAGTGTGAGGTAGAATAAGACTGTTTGAAGTAATCTCGGCTATTTAGCGCAGGTCGTTTAATATGCGCAAATCACTTATTGAAATAGTGATGTACAATGCAGTGTGCGCTGCACGCGCTTAATAAATCTCAGGTACTGATTCCATAGATCAATTTCCAGGGTCGTTGAGTGTGCTCCGCTAAAAGTTTCGACCCAGGGACCTACACCCCGAAATTAACAAGCCACGCCCTATCTAAGCAATTGTTATAACTTTTTGCAATCACTTCCAAGACGGATAACTCATAAGCAGTCTGTTACGCCCTTATGACTTGTGATCGGCATCTTACAACTTTTGCACTTTTGTGAGACTTTACAATATAATAACAACATAACGATATATACTGATGGAGCAATACATAATTAGAACAGTGAATGTTGTGGCAAAATGATTATCTAATTTATAGAGCAATGCAATTTAAACAGGGTCATCAACAACAGTCTTATCATTGAGAGTTATAACTTTTATAGAGTCCCACATGGAAGTTCTCCATCTCATCAGCTGCATTAGTCTCATGCTCTTTCGCTCACTACCAAGCACCAGCGTTTCTAAGTTTGCATAACGCAGTTGCATTCTGTATTCTATGTGTTCAAACATACTGCTCATTTCCACTGATAAGGAAAAGTCCAGTGTTCATCTGTGCATCGACTTAAGTGATTTAACCTTGCCAGTCGCATTTGTAGTTAGAATTTAACTTGCATATAAGAATCAACGAGTTGTGACTTTGTGGAGGCCAGAATATCGATACAGAATATGAAGTGTATAATAAATTCCACGGTTGCTACTTTCGGGCCTGATGTAAGAAAGAACTTGGTCCAATTTGAGGATTTTAGTAAAGAGAAGAAAGTAATCCATGTAGGTTTCAAGATATTCCCACTGGGAAGTAACTGAAATGCTAACAACGAAGACACAATGTTTGAAGTTTAACAATTTCTACAACAGTCTTAGTCAAATTGTGACTCACAAACGTAACATTACATCATTAATATCTACCACCGAAAGCCAAAAAAACAAATGGATCCGTATCAGAGCGAGACCATTTTCGATCCATGTATCAACACTTATCCGCAAACCGAAACGAAGATTGCTTGCATCCACGATAATTTCAGTGTTTATTTGTGGGCGCTGAAAACATGGGCGAATAGTTTTTGGTCAGTTTAACTCAGTTTTTTTGGGTTGAGTTTTTATCATATTGTAGAAGGGTGTAGCATTTTACATGCTGCTTGGTAGAGATGAGATGCGTCATAATAGGAATAATGAGTACTAACATAACACTTCACCTGACTTCATTCGCGGCATTTTCAAATGCATGTGGTCGCCGTCGCACGGTTTGAACTTCGTTTCCAACATTATCTTGGTGAATGAACTGAGATTATACCGTTGCCAGAAAGTTGCAACACTCAACGTTACAACTGCCTTGGATGTACTTTCTCCGGAGTATTTTACTCAATAACACAGTAACAAAGAAACAGGGATCATGTAGGATTTGTCGCGGTCAAATCAACTTGCGTTACGTCTGTACCGACCAGTCGAATTCCTCGAGACTGATGTGGATAAAGCGTGTCTATGTGTTACGTTCATTATCAGTCCACATTACATTGCAGATAGGAGTTTGCTATCATTGCGGCTGACAAATATGTGTTGGGTTGAATAATATTTTAAAACGGCCGATGGCGCACATTAAGAAGCCGAACTCTGTGAGCACCAAGACAGATTGTGTTCTCGAAACCACTTGCGGCAATTGCAACATTAGTTATATAAGGGGAGGAAGCACATGGTTCGAATCCTGTGATGTTGAGCACAAGTGGCAGGTGCAATTCCCTCTAACAGACACAGAGGAACTTCAGAAGCGGGAAGGAGATTTATCCATCGCATGACATGCAATATCGATGAAGTTGAACGTATGTTTTGGATAGGTTTGCTTGCTTCATAAGTGTCTGCCTTCTCAAGTATGCGATGTTGTGAACGTTGTGTACCAGTATGGAACAGACGGTCTCATGAATTCAGTCTCTAGTTCGAAGGTTTTCATGAAATTCATGTGAACCTTCGTGAAGTAGACGCAGAGTGTTATGGCAAAAATGCACTTGACTTTCTCAGATCACAATGAGTTGAAAAATTTGGCAATTGCAATTCACAACGGGACGTTTTTTTGTTTTATTGCATGAATAACTGCGTTGTACATAATATTAGTTGCACTACGATTCCGTTGGCTAACGTACTGCGCTACTACTTTTCACGTAGGAACTAGCTCTGGAGTTGAGCTATGTACATTTCCGATTACTACTGCGCATTCATAACCACCACATGAACATCTTGCTTGATCCGATACTGATTGTCATTTTCGAATCAGGCTGATATAGCGAGCCCAACTGTAATCGTATATAATGTGACAAAACATGATAGCATGGTATAAGCAATTTGTGCATTCAGTTTAACAAGTGAAAATATTTCTCCACAGATTTATAAATTGCTTAGCGGGCAAACAGATTTTCTGGCTCTGATCAACTGCCAAACACGCGAACCAAGTCTGTACAGAGTAGAATCACCGATAGCGGATCCTTTCAGGAGTAAAGTTTCCACGTGCGTGATAGAAAGTAACACAACCAACCACGAGTTGAAATTCAAGCAAAATAATGGGAATTGCTTAAACGTCTAAATACACGAAGGTGCATCAATACATCCACCCAAAATGGAAAACAGTGCAAACACGACTGAAATATTAGGAGGATATATGATTGAAAAATATGGAAGATATAAAATGAAACTAACTGCGACAAATATATTTAGTTATTCCAGTGAAATACTCAGAGGGAATGACACACACAGTCTCGAACAATGAATTCTACCTCGTGAAAGAGTCTCAGGTCAAAATGAAACGTATGTTGGCACAACACATACCGCAGTAGCTTCAATTCACATCGTCTCTTGGTCCTTATACATAGGGGATCCCACGGATCGGAGATAAAACATCAATCGAAAATGGCTTTACGTTCACCGACCGCTGATCTCGGATTCTAGTTGGTTATTCTCAACCCGGTGCACGGACACGGCCAGCCCGCGTGTTCTAGGAACTGAAACAAAGTGGGAGGAAGTGCATGCAGTAAAACAAAATGGCGGCACACTGCATGTTATTACACAGCTTCCCCCGTTGAGAACACCGGCCGCACTGCTCTTGAACGTTCTTCCTTGGCGGTCTAGTTCATAAGTCACCTAATTGCGAATCATCCCCACAGATTTGTTGATCTCATCCTGCAATACTCGGCTTCAGCCGAATAAAATTTACTACACTGAGCACAGAGTGGTTGTCGTTGGCTTCGTGTAAGGTATGAGTGTATTTAGAAATGAATAGCCCTCATCTGATGTATTTCTTGAACCATCACATTTGTTGTGGCCGACTTCTGTAACTTCTAACGATGAATTCCTGTCCCATTACAATTCTTAATATTCATAATTCGTTGAGAGATATCGAAGACTATTTGGAACGCTTTGAAATATGGCGTCTCCTGAGCAAACAGTTGGAGGCGGGAGAGAAAGTGGTTTACCTCCTCACCATAAATGATGAAGATTCATAAAGCTTGTTGTAAAACTTGTCCTTTCTTGATCAACCAATTTCTGTCTCTTGCAAATACTTGAAAAACTTGCTGCTTTCGGGTGCTCTATTCTTAAATATAGAACCAGTTAAACTAGCCAAATTTCATACGCTCGTGAGAAGATAAAATCAGAATACCAAGCAGTTCTTCTTTAAAATCCAGACTCACGCAGCTCGGTGTAATTCCGGAGATTGATTCCAATATCAATTTCGTGACCGTTAGATCGCTGGAATAAATGAGATTGATCTGCAACGGAAGCTTTCGCTGCCTCCGAATTCCAATTTCCAGTCAGCTAGAACATTATGCAAAGATTATTAGGAGGTCGAAAACGCTGTAAACTATAAACCGATGAGCCGATCAGAGGGTCAACAAGGGCGACGGTGCGCAAAGGCAAATATCTGAGCACACATTTCAAAATCAATTTCCGAATAAAGCAGATATCGATCAGTAACTCATAATGAGCCAAGTACAAAGAACACCGTCGCAAACTGTGCAATGTGACTGGGTGATCACCTGATCGCGCATCCCTGGCATTCCGGATGAAGCGCCGGCGAGCTGCCGCATTGCTCATGCGACCAGTCGACTTAATGTCGGCTACCTGGCGGAGACAACGATGTTCAGATACAGCAAGCCAATATAATCTTGCGAGCTGACCACGCTACGGATCCATAGATGAAAACGGAACGCACACAAATATAATATACTATTCCCTTCAGCGACAACCGAACGTCTTTTCCGCGCCATAGATGACGCAGTTTGGCGAAGGCAACTCCTGCCTTCGTTATCCTCGTTGATATCTCATCAACAATGTCACAAGCTGAGGTGGGTAAGTAAGAAAATGTCGTCTGCATACTCCAGATCGGTTAACAGAGCGCCAGCAAGAAGCTCAACACCAAATCAACTGAGCTTCCCAAGCACACCCTCCAGAATATCGTCCATAACAAAATTAAACAAGAACGGGGAAATTGGACACCCTTGACGAAAGTCAATAGAGGTGATGGACGCCCAAGACAGTTGTCGATAAACTCTCATACTGCTTGCAGAGTGAGCCTAGAGTGATGTCAACAGATTCACGTATTTCCCTGGTACTCCCTTGTAGAGAAGACAGTTCTAACGAACGTTACCGGCAGCTAAATCGAAAGCAGCCTTTAGGTCGAAAAAACACGACCTTTGGCTGCCTGCCAGAGTGCTGATCTTCCAAGATCCGTCTCAAGATAGAAATGTGATCAGCGCACTCCCGACCGGACCGGAATTCTGCCAGTTCTCCGAGTATCTGACTTTCTCTGGGTTTTGTATTCCAGCGTAGAATGAGGCAGGTAAGCAACTTGGATGCAACAGAGTCAAGACCGATGCCTCTGTGGTTATCGCGTAGACTTCGGGTCCCCTGTTTGACCAAGTATTGCTCGCGGTCTTTGCGCAAGCGTCCTTCATACTCTGATCACTGGAATGCCAGATAAGTGCTTTGCGTTTACGAGCATAAGTTCTCTGGGCAAATGATAAAACAAAACGGGTACGCACAACAGCATGGACCGAGTCCAAGTGGCTGCTTCAAAAGACAGGACAGTCTTTAATAGAGTGGCGCCACCTGTAACTAACTGATATATAATCCAACTGTGTCCATGGCGGAGAAGCACACGGAGGTTTCCAAATAACACAGTGCTTCTTCCTGTGTTGAAATGCGGTGCTCGAAATATAGGGACCATGTGATGCACACAGCTGCAGCAGTCTTTCCCCATTGTCAGTGCACTGTGCTCGGATACCAAGCGTACCTCCGAAGTAAGACCACCAAGCGGAACTTCAAAATCGCCCGCTAGTATGATGATGTGTAAGTGTTTCGTTTGGTTCAGCAGATCAACGAGGGTTTCACAGAACGCATCCTTGTTAGCATCCGAACAGCTGACCGTTGGAGCGTACGCCGAAATAATGAATACACAAAGTCTTTTTGACTTACATCGTCAGACCTTTATTGACTGGGAGTTAATCGAGCAAACATCGTCGAATCCAAATTAATCCAATGATCTGTGGTGTTTGATTATTGAAGATGCCACAGGTTTACGGGAACTCAGTGTAAAAATTATGTAAGATGACGTAAAATTTCATTATATTCTCGTCTTCGATGACATGTTCAGCCACAGAACGATCACCAGGGAGGTAGACTGTGTTGTGTTCGATCCACTTAGCAGTCGGTTTGCTTCATGTGTTCAATCGTTCCTAAACAACCAGTTACTTTGAGTCGCTGTCAGTTGCATTGCTTACCGTCTATCTTCAACACGTTCAATGGGGTCCTCTGTCAACAAACAGACGCAGTAGCAATGGGTTCACCCATCTCTCCCACAGTTGCTAACTTGTTCATACAAAATGTAGAGAAAAAGTTGCGGTCTAGCTTTCCTGATCCACCTAAAATTTGATGGAGGCATGTCGATGATATGTTGGTGGTGATATGTAGACAAAGTATTGACAAATACATGGAACACAAATTCATTTCATCAGCAAATCAACTGTACGACTGAGCGCGAATCAGTGGGCCATGAGCTGAGTTTTCTGGACTGCAAAGTACGCAGAAGAGCTGAAAGTAACCTGGGCATAGGCGTGCACAGAAGGGGGAACTCGTTCTAATCAGTACCTATCCTTTAGCTCAGAATACTCCATGTGTACCAAGAAAACAGTTGCATCTAGTCTGTTTCACTCAGCCTCGTTATTAACAAGTTCCGAGGAAGAACAATCAAAAGAATACAAGACTGTTGGGTCGACATTGAAAGCCAACGGTTACTGTGACAAGATTCTACGTCCAATTCAGCAGCTTCCTTGTAACAAGATCAACGAGCTCAGAAACTGGCTACCGACAATCGTTATTTTGTACAGAAGAAATACATCGGAAGATCTTAGGTGGGTCCTTAATCAGTACAATATCAGAGTAGCATTTCAAGCCACCAACACTTTAAGGAATAAGTCAGTCCACTTAAAGTACAAACAAACAGTGCTGGAGCAATCGGACTGTGTTTACCGGATTAAAGGTAAACACAGTCAAGCTTCATACATTGAACAGACCGCCCGGCAGCTGGACGTACACACTAACGAACATGAAAGGCGTAGTAAGAAACCTCCTACCGACGCTCAGCAACTCCGGAAATTAGAACATGATTCAGTCATTGCTGCACACGCAATCCTCAACCAACACCAAGTCGACTTCGGCCATCCGACTGTGTTAACAAGTGGTTTCCGTAACCACAAAAACGTCTACTGGTAGAAGCTTTGCTGATCACTAATACACCACAAGTGATGGATCGATCAGATGGCTTGGAATTGCCAGTTGCTTGGCAGGAGTTACTGGGTGGACAACAGTGACACCGCACAGGAGAGGTTTACGACACCCTGTCACTCACACCATCCCAATGTTTTTCGTTTCCACTATAGAAAGATGAATAGCTTGAGGTCTCTCAAGTACACTTTTATTCCGTGATCGGTATCGCGTTACTTTCCGTTGGCGTACAACGAATAGCTCATACATCTTAAAACCCTCATAAGACCACAGATGTGGCAGTATTTGCTAGACATATGTTGGTAAAGTTTAAAGCCACGCAAAAGTTGACGGCGAATTTGTTCGCCTTCGTTTATCTTACAGTTCATAACGTCATAGTGGTTTCCAATACTTAGTTCAGAATCGGAATTACGTTTTCCCTCGTAGTTTGCACTAAATGCCTTAAAAACGTCCTTGCTTTAAGAAAAAGAATTCTTGGTCTCATTAGGACAGGTGAGTCTATTGTTTTTGCCACCTGAATAAACTTCTTCCGAACTGTAAACTCCGTGAAGGTACCTTTTCCAAACTCAGCACTCCACAGGAACTCGACAGACTGTTCATTTCGGTAGGGCCTGGGAGCAAAAAATAAGTCAGAATAGGTTTTCAGGTTCTTTTGTAATAAGTCATAGATCTTTTGGACATGATACAGTTATGAATAACTGTTTATTGACAGTGAACTACTGTTCTCTATGAACAGTAACCTTTCAACGGATTATTTTTCGACGAATAGGTTCTCTGCAATCCTCTATTAACTCTGATTACGGTCAGTGTAGGTATTCTCACCACTGACATGTTTGTATTGTCGGCGGCTAGTCTACGCCATTTGAGGATGAGCTATCTGAACCGGTTTGTTAACTAGGCCTTTCATTCTTTCCCCTCAATATTACGCTCTGTTATGAAAGCGAAACCTGAGTCTAGTGTTTGTTTTCGAAAGTGGCCGACTAGAAAGTCATTGAAAATGTGACGTCTGCGATCAGTTGTGGATGAAAACCAAAATTCCCAACTACTCACCAGCAAACTGTGTTGTTGGTCTTTCAAGTATTCTTGTATTCAATGTCTCGGTTCGCTGGCTGTAAGAATACCTGATACCTTTTTGTTTGATTACATGCCGCCATTTCAATTAGCTGCTCCCCTTTGCTGAAGTTTTGCGTGGTTTTATGATTGTCACAATTTGGTATACAGGTCAAACTTTGATCTCTAGCACGTAGTCAGTCCAGCCTAGGATGAGGGCAGTAGCAGATAATTTTACGGGACACGAGATTAATGTTATATCACCGATCAGGTATAGATTAAAGGCAGTCAACCAATTGGTTGTGTGGATAACACGACTGCATCATTCGAAGATAGTTAAAGCTAGAGAGCGAGAGATGCGTGTACGAATAGGCAGATGAAGTGCGAATATTCACAGGCGCGGATGTCACAATGGCGTACAGGTTTATGCAATGATCTTGTTCAGCATTATCTCATGGCGGTGTGAAACCTCTGTTCCAGCAACATTTGGGCTTGGTTAACATGTTCACCGGCTTAAAGTTGTAAGAGACCAAACTGTTTTCGCAGCTCAATGGGGTTCATTCCAGAGACGGAATTATTATTTGGAGATTTTTTGGTTCATGTGATAGTAGAACAGTTGTGTTCAATCTTTCTTTTCTGTCTGAGTAGATTTCATTGGTATTTTTGTTTTAAAGTTCTTTGACTGCGCAAATTATGTTCGTCTTCTATAACTCAGATATATCGCTGGACATATCAGCGAAGTCTTGCATCTCAGGACAAGCAGATCGCGCCGGTTTGTGCGACGAATGCCACGGACAACCGCGCCGTGTCTCACGACGTTCCATTTTTAGTCGACGTATGACACAACCATGGATGGCTCAACCGCATTCCGATTGGCAGTTCATGCTGGGTGACTCACGTGTGAATCGACCATCACAGCCGCAAATGACAAATGACGATGAACTGGGTGCTGTTCGAGCACGACGGTTTTCTGTCCCCGAACTTCATAGTCCACATCAATTGAAAGGTGTGAACACGAAACTGCTCACTTCAGCATTTGTCACATGTGTGTCTCTGCTCGAACCGCTGGCCATTATGGTCCGAGGTTGGGTTGATAAACATCCGTTTGAAGTAATGGACGTCACAGGTACGCGATATATTTTACGGAACTGCAGGATGTACGCTGCTTTATTTGCCTGAGCCTCTAGTCTTTCCATTGATGGTCCCTGTGAGTCCGTTGTCTGGCCAGTCTAAGATGACCAACGTGCCTGTCATAATGCGAAGCCGAAGTGTGGAGTTCAGTTTGAAACTTTCACTTGTCCAACTAAGTCGGTTGTGATACAAAGGCTTTAAAGTTGTAAACACAAAATTCTAAAACTCAAGTGTGATAAACTGATTTGGTGTATGGCAATTGTGGTCGATAGACATTCCTGCACGTAGAAGCCGTGCTTCCATTATTGGTGGATGATCACACCCCTTGACCATGATTTCCGGGAGTGAAATGTTGTAACGGTTTTTCAACCGATTTGACGCCTTTTCTACATTCATGATTACATCACCTGTGTTGGTTTGCTTGTGTCAGCATGCTGTAGGAAGGATTCCGATATGTAAGCCATTCAGGATGTCCAAAATTCTTCGCCCAGGCTTTCGGTTAGAACAATTCACTATCATTTGGTTCACTAGTCTATTTTCTTATGTGACATGTGTGTGACAGTTCATCGTGAAACTAGTTTCTATTTGTGGGCCGTCAAAACTCCGAGACTCCAGCGACACAGCTTGCTGATTTTCCCGCTTGAAACATGACCTTCCCTAATTGCCACTTCGGTTTTCAACTTGAAATGACGTTGTTCAATGGCATTCAGTTAAACATTAAATCATTCGGTTTGTTGTATCCATGACTATAACCCTCTGATCCTGAGTCACTGTGTTTTGCGTGAGCGATTGCTCTGTAAATTTACGCCGTTCTGACACGATGATCTGACAGTATAGTAAGGTCCTAGTATATTATTTTGGGATAAACGATTGTGGTGAGAATGACCAACTACGAGGTGACGAATGCCTACCTTTCTCTACGGAAGAGGACGACATTTTAACGATAAGGATAAACCCCCATCAAGTTTGTTCAGACCAGTCAAATTACTGATAACCAGTGTGACAGATTTCATATTTTGAAGAAAGACCCAACTGTGAAATTCTGGGCCCCCGGAGGATCTGAATTAGTGACATAAGTAACATATTTAAACACGGCAGGCGTTCAACTGTTTGAGAAGTTCTGTTTATTCAGTCAGATCTTTTGATACCATAGAGGGTTCTGTAATGTATACTGGGTTATATGTGTAACTGAGTCCGAATAGGACATTCTTGGTCTCCCCAAGCTTAGACGGTTGGGCCCATGCTGTTCCTGTCACTGACTGAATCCAACAGAATCTCCGGTTTTTCACAATTTGATCCCTTTTTAAACCAAGTGTAGTTAGTAGCATCAGTGTGAACCACTGATTTATTGCTGTCTATGATGATGATGAGTTTGTAGCACCGTTACCCTCACAGCAAGTGAACATAGTTGCGTGTTGGCTGAGTTCACTGATCAATCACGTTGTATCCACAAATTTTGAGCAGCCCACTGAAGTGGTTCATGCTATTCAATGATGTTGGTTTATTTAGAGCACAGTATTTCACCTCGTTTTAAACTTGTCTTCGTTTCTGTTTTTTCACTGCACAACTAGTCGACTGTGCTGACCTAGCTGACTCGCCTATCTCACATCTCAAACTATGTCGAGTCTGGAGCGGGCCTGTTGTGTACGAGGTCCATCGTATAACTGATCCGGATTCATCAGTTACCAAGTCCGACGGTACTGAACTGAGTCCACCGTTGACAGAAGGCAAAGATTATGGATTTGTGGGAAATGCTGCGGGCGTAATTGGGGTGAGTTGTGAAATGTGTGCGCGTGTACACCCAAGGTGGGATCACAAGAGCTTTGAGATGCATTTTAACTCTCTGTGTATTTTGCTAACACTTCCTTTACAGTTCGGCTGCATTCTCAAACATTTTACTAGTCGAAAGTAAACTGGTAACATCATGTTTTTGTTAAAAAACAACTTGATTTACAAGGTTCCTACGGTTTTCTTGCCGTGATAAGCATGGTTACATCATTATTAGTCGCACACTAGCAGTCGTTATCGCAGTCTCACTGTTCTTCAAATGCCTACATAATTATTCAGATGAAACAGACTATTACATGAACCTTTTGACATTGGAAATCTGTTCGTGCTCACTGTTAAATGACCATTAGAATCGGATTATGCGTTCTAGTAACCTATATAGTAGTAGTAGCCTATATATAGTAGCCTATATATATATATATATATATATATATA
>JTDE01001184.1:73046-125544 GCA_014338405.1 Paragonimus skrjabini miyazakii
TTAGGATGTGCTTGATTCAACTCCGAAAATACTGCGTCCAAATCACTTGAATTATCAAAAATAGCAAGGATGTCGTCTACGCAGCGCTTGTACAGTATCGGCTTTGACAAACTTTCACCCAGTGCAGGTTCTACCTTAGCCAGGAGTGGACCAAGTGGACTGCCCATTGCAACACCGTCCACTTGCCGGAAAGTAAGCGTCTGGAAGTTGAATTTCACATCATGTGTGCACAGGAGTAATAATGATTTCAGTTCGGATACTGGAATAGGAAAAAGAGCATTGCTGCTTAGAATAAAACTACAAATGCTATCAACCGTTTCATGCAACGGAATGTTAGTGAAAAGGGACGTCACATTGAATGAACACATCCGTTTGTTCAAAACATCCAAACCCTCTACACAATTTACAAGTTCAAAACTGTCTTTCAGACTTTACTTACTGAAACGTTTTCTGACCGGTTCAAGCAGATGAGCTAGCCAACCGGCTAACTTGTGCTGCGGTGCGTTGCACATTGACATAATGGGCCTGTCTTAATGTTTAAAATTAGTTACATGTCCATGTGTGATCAGAATGTACGAAATGTTACTCCGGTGCCATTTTGAATCTGCTTCATAATATGATGTTTAAGCTCCCGTGTGAAGGAAACCTAGGTTTTCTGCATCCTTGTCACCCCGAAATACAACACTGATTGACTGCAAGCCATCCAAACGACTGTGAAATAGTTCGATTCGTGATTTCTTCCCTGTATTCAATACCTTACACTTGGAAAATCTCCCCGATGGCTTCCGTATGTATGTACTTTGCAATCTTACTAGAAGTGATCAAGACTTACTTTCACGGTTTCTACCACCAATGGTTTGAAATACATGAGTTAATGTTAAACTCAATACATTGTTTAGACATGCTTTTCACTCTTTCATTGGATGAATGACCAGTATAAATCGTTATTCATTCAACTTGCACACTGGGTAGATCAAACATCATACTGTCTTCTGTGTGTGTTCTATATCTGGGATTGTATGTGCTGGTGCTCATTCTTGAGTAAGATTTGTTTATGTTATTTTGTAGTACGTTTGCCTTGTATTCAGATAGCGGAATGTTGGTCACTGGGAGCAACCGTTTGCGAAACCGCTTTCTCAACCCATTATGGGGCTGTGATGGATGCTTGCTCGTTTGCAGGCCAACCACAAAACGGCTGATTAATTTCCGCCTATGAGCAAAAGGAAGCGCAACGACTAAGGAGACTGTCCATTTGTCTGGGATCTTCTTGCAGGAATACGGCGTAACGAACAATTTAGATTAAGGTGCGCTCAAATAGTTTTGGTCGCACCCTCCACTGCCCCTTTTTTCGATGCGCGCTGTCTCTGGTGCCTCACTTGTTTCTCGTTCACCAGTTTATTGGACGATCCAACGGGTGAATTTTCACAGTCCACAAGTTACTGCGCATATTAACTCATCTCGATCGACTTTTTCAACTACCAATAGTTTGCTGTCTGATCTAACATCCAAAATGCATGGTTCTATCAAATGCATTACGGAAGTCGTTGATTTTCGAAATTCAAAAAGCGTCTTTTTGTCGCTTGAAAGGCAATCACGAGCAAGGGACTCAACTGATCTGGTCTGGTCTACATCGGTCCAGTCATTGGTCCTTGTAGTCTTGACGGTTTTCTCTTGCTCCGCCACCGCTGGGTCCACGTGATGTGTTGGGCTAAGACCACCTTCGCTAACGTTGAACCAACAGTGACCAGGCTATTATTATGAACTCGAAAGTGCCCTGGATGGCGAACGACCGTTTATCCTGCTGGACGTTCACGAAGCAATATTGCTCCGGTTGGCTAACGGTTGCTATCACTTTCTCACTATTTTCAACCACTTGCAACGTCCAAATTGTTTAGCCACTGCAGCTAGAATTTTTTATTGGTGTTGAGTGGGAGGATTTTGTGGACTAACTGTTCAATAATTTGTGTATCAAATACTCTGTAGGCCACTTGCTCACGACTTCGTTCGACAAAGGGCCGATTTCGGTGAATTAACGAACTTCAAGCTGCTTAATGGCGTGAAATTGTCGACGATAATCCGTCGAGTGCATTGGGAAAAGTATTCAACATCAAACTTCTCCAAACGTTCAGTTTGATGCACTAGTATCCAAGATTCTGTCCTCTGAACCGATATTTAAAATATTCCCACGTAGGTGGTTCAGTAGAAGGTTGGCATACAGTTCTAGAGGAAAGTTTCAGAGGTACATCCGTATCGGTTTTTCTCGTCGGGAATAGTGCAAATCAAGAGTGATTTTCTCAAGATGTGGAATTCGTACTTGCGCCTGTGTTGCTATAGGGTTGGTGGACAGTTTGTTTGGGATAATTGATGCTGTTTTATTACTAACTAGGATGTCGCAAATATTTTTCAGCTGGTTTCTTTGTAGAGTTTGACATTTTACATCCTGATAGCGTCAATACTCTATAACATTCCGTCAAACGTGCAGGCGGAGGTTATGTTTATGAAAGTAAATGAGGCGGATTGTGACTGAAAACGGAAACAAGTTTACCTCGTCGATGCTTACACATTTTTGTAAGCGTAACAATATCAATCACATCAGTTCGCTGCCCTTACATCCGCAGTCCAACGGCCAGGCTGAACATTTAGTGGACAGATTCAAAGTGCTCTTCAGTAAGCACAGGAGAAAGAAAATTCCACAGGGAAGATAAAGACATTCCTAATGCATTACTGAGCCACAACAACTCCGCAAACACCAGGTGAAATGTCTCCGGTCGAAGTCAACATCGGTCGAAAGTTTCGGTAATCATTGAACTCTCTCTGGCCACAAACGATTATACCGGAACCCATAAACAGAAACATAGAAGAACGGTTCAATAAACGCTACGGGTCGAAACTTGGAGACTTTTAAATCGGTCAGACGGTTTTGACACGTCATTGCCGAAATCTATCTGTTGACTGGACCATGGGTGATGTCATTTACGAGGTTCAAGTGGAGGGCGACGTCTGGGTGCACCATACTAGCCAACTATTTGCAGACTGTTTTCTTAATCTTCTCTGTTGTCTTGTCTTGCCCTGCTATAATTCGTTGTTCATGCACAATCGGTCGGAAGTTAGAATATCTGGTCGGAACATTAGTTCGAATTTGTCGTGCCTTCTGACACAACAGCATGTTTAAGCTGACTACCAACCTTATCAACAACTGGTTGGCAAAGTCTAGGGTTGAATATAATTGAAAAACCACGGAAGTGTTCGGTTAGTATCAACTTCAGGACATTTGTAACTACTTCATTTGACAAATGATGCAAGTAATAAACCATTTGGATTACGTGTGAGTTATTCCTACATAGTACTGTGCAACCTCAAATCTGAACACACCACTTCGTCTCACCGATATTCTCCGAAGGGCTTCTGCTAAAGACACGAACTAGCTATCAATCCTAATTAGATTCAGCATTCTTTCGTGGTCATATCTATTGACATACCGCAATAAGGTTGGTTTGAAGCAAGCTGTACGCCTCACACATATACAGGTTGGCACCGTTCTAGCTGATATTATACTTCGTCCCAGAAATACATAACTGTTCTGTACTTTTGCCCCACAAACTGAAGTCAATTGCGTAGTTGACCAACTCAGCTTAAAGTAGAAAGTTTAATATTGTTTACAACTCGACGCCAAGCGTCCACGTGATCAAGGATGAGTGTCACATAATCAATAATTAATCATTCCTTATTTTCCTGCATTTAACATATGATTTTTTTCACCACTATTCAACAAATGTAAACCAGCTCGGTATTAATACATTAACAATTTTAGTTGCAGTTTTGAATTCGGTTGCGTGTTGTACGCCTCCAGGTTATACAACATTCCTTTCAAGATCTATTTCGTTGAAACTTATACAAGACCGCAAACTCAGCCTATAATCGAGCCTAATTATTCCCACAACTCTGATGGATCACAGACTGCTGAGTGGAAGGCAGCTTTTTGCCTTTGCATTCTACATCGTCCCGATAGAGTGAACGTTGTGTCCTAATATTCAGTTGGGTTTTCCCCAATTTTGTTGACACGCTGGTGTGCCGATTAATCTGTTCATTCTGCTTTTATCTATTGCCTGCCTAGTATATTCATGATAATTGTATTCAGATGTTATTTGTTCTTATCATAAGATCTCGATTCCTGGAATGAAACTGACTATTTGGTTTGCTATCGTTAGGGAGAAACTTAAACATGTTTATTTCAAAACATATTCTGTGACGCGCTGTATTTTCTTTTATCCGTCTAATTGTTTGCACATTTCCGCTATAAAAAATACAGGGCTCAATGTGATTGACCAATTTGAGGGGATTTACATGGTTACATTTTCGATGGGCTCTATTTACGTATATATCCGGTGATACAAACAATTGACTTTGTCGATAAGATATGTTCTTATTGACTTCCGTTAAATCCTTTCTAATCTCGTAAGACGTGTTTTCTGACATTTTTCGTGAACTACATAAATACGCAGTTCAGTGTTTCGTATATGCTACTGCCTACTGTACGTGATACTTCCAAAAAATATTATGAGAAACCCGCTGTATCCCTTATTGATCGACGTATTTTTGACAACTGTACAGAATATTGCAATAGACCGTTCCTCATTACTCAACACAAAACCGACAGTTTGAATTATTTGGCTACTTGACAGGGATTAGTTTGACCTATTTCACAAGGAGATCGACGTTTACACAGTAGACAGACTTCGACCTAAGAGGAGATATAGTATAATGACGCTGGAATATAACAATTTCCTGTTAGATATTGTGTATCTGCAAAAGATAAAAGTTCCAAAGTTGGCAAGTTGCGTTGTATGAAGACATATTCTAGCCGGGATAAACTCAAGATCATGAGGGGAAATTTGTCAGTGATTTTGAAAATCACCTACCCAGTGAAACACCTTCACATTGTTTTGCTGGTACAATAAAGCAGTGATGCACAAACAACCGATCGTTATGTCTCATCAGTTCAGTTATATCCCTAGTTCTGTCTTTATAAACATAGTATACCAATACTAGCAACGACGTATAATGGAGAATAATCATAATTGGTTATCAACTACAATATCAAAAGCGGTCAAGTTGTAGTCGCATACTTGTAGAACTCGGCCACATCGATCACCCAAAACTGCCTAATGGGCCATGACTTATTTGGCTCAGTGGGACTTTCCCCAGGTTGAGTTAACTAACTGCCACCGGAAAGGTTTGGTGATTAGTGAAACTTTGCCCGTCGAGCATGATAATGATATTGGTTATAGAATTGAACCAGATGTAGCTTTCCGAGTCATCCACGAGGTTCCTGAAACCCATTTCAGAGGTGTCAGATTGCGACAATAATCAATGACCGAGACTATTGTCATCATACTCTCCAAAACCTGCCTGTGTGCCCAAACACATTCCGTGCTAACCTCACATCTTCATTGACCAACTATTCCACAACCACTTGACACCAGCAAATGCCTCATGGGAGGCATGAGAGAAATTGTCAGACAATCACCAACACTTTCACCTCCCTCCGGTAGACTGTGATCTGCCCCATTTCTATGATTTTAATGACCCATCTGATTTGCTCTGATTTTTCATATGTAAAACTCATGTACCCTATGTAATAGTAGAACCGGATGAGAATTAACGGAAACAGCTATTCACCCAAGTCACATATATCTCTTCCACATTTTGATGTTGTGTAACACTTCAACTTTTTTCCAATTGTTTGTGAATAGTAGACATTTGGATGTTTTCATCATGCCTGCACAGCACAATTGAATAGACAACGAGATGATGGGGAGGCGACAATGCATAGCGATGAATAACGGAAAACTATATATTCTCAGTAGACAAATATGTAGTGCAAACTAATAATGCGCTAAGTGGTGAATTCGAGTCACTGTCCAATATGCTATGGTTGACAACGTTTGGAAAGACTCAGTATACCTTATTTCAAGTAAAACAATTGTATGGAAAAAACTTGTAAATATATATACGTATGAGAAAATAAACAGAAACGAAATACTGATACATCGGAAACCATTGGATAAACTGTTTTCTTTTCCAGATTCTTCTGTTTAGAACGTTGCGTCTGAACTCAAAAACGAACACATTGTTGTGGAACATTATCATCAAGTAATATTTATTTCTGAGACGAGCATTGTATCGCCAATTCTCATACGTAATATATTAGATTTGGATGTGATTGTATGACCATAAGTTACTACTGATTTTATCAGTGTAAGCTACTGGGCGCCGGAAGCCAGTTTATGACTTTATTGGCAAATCAATTGGTAGGAATGCATTTATTCTTGCCTTGGCGACATTTGCAACTTCACCTAGTATGCAATTACCCCCAGAAAGCTTGTAGGCTGTTCCGTGTGTGAAATTGTCACTTAGTAACCCAAAGATTATCGCTGTTAGTTTCAGAACATCACTCCGGTTGGTTAATTGTTTACTTTTATTTCACAACATGTATTTTATCAACTGACTTCAACTTTTAATGTGGTAATGCTTGCTTGTTTGGTGAACACGTTACTTGCATATAAGTTGAAATGTGACTTTCGCTCATAGTTCTTACATCTCCAATATTCCTAGTTGATAGATAGATAGATGACTTCAGATGAAGTACGGATAACAGTAGCTATCGCATTTCTAGCAGATGGAGACGAGCGCTGCGGTTACTTTCTTCTATACGACGTGCTTCAATAGTGCATCTAAAATATGAGACCCTGCGTAATCTTTTCGTTTTCATTTGTTTCTGCTTTGTCAACTTGGATAGCAGTAATGATAGGGTTTTATACTATGTGAATCTGAAATACTAGTCGTAAGGGAGTTGGTAAGGGAAACACTTTCAATTTTCAAACAGCAAAGTAAACTTATCAGCTTGATCAAAAGCTGCGTTGTGATTCTCAACTTCAACTCGTCGCATCCAATAGGAATGAAGGGAGCAGTCATCAAATCACTCGTTAATAGGAAAACTAAGATTTGCAATACTGAAAACTCCAGAACAACAGAAATTTCTCGAATTAAAGAAGTGCTAGCCGCCAATCAGTATCCAAACGCGTTTGTTGAAAACACAATTGAGCGCATGTCAACTAAGGAGGAGACCAAAACGACCAGAACTTTCAAGTCTACTATGCAAATACCGTATCGTGAACAAACATCTGAGAAAATTCGATCCATCCTGTCTGAGTATGCTGTGTAGACTGTATTTCGGTTAGATATTACTTTAGAACGACTGGTGATGCGTCCTAAAGATCCAATTTCTATGGGCGACCAGACAGCCTGCGTTTACGAAATCAAATGCGGTGATTGAAATGCCAGCTACATTGGACAGACAAGCAGAAAACTGAAAGTACGTGTTTCCGAATACAAGAGACATACGGGGTTTTCTCCTAAGGACGCACATCAACTTCAAAAGCCAGAGAAGGATTCGGCCATCGCACAACATGCACTGTCAGAGAATCACACCGTGTGTTTTGTTCAAGCTCGAGTGATCCACAGGGGACTGCCTTCCCACGCGGAGCGCTGCTGCTCTGAAGCTCTCACCATTTACACACAACACGCTTGTGTTAATCGTAATGATAGAAAACCCATGTCTGCAGTGTGGCGTGGATGGATAAACAAAACCAGACACAGACGCGTCCCATCTACATCAGTCTTACCCCCACTTAACGGGCAGAGGATTCGACCAACCAATTCAGATGCAGCGCAGAATGACCTAACCACGGCAAATCTCATGTGACCTCTGTTCCTTTGTTAGTGTGATTTCGATTACAACACTCCTGCGGATGACCACCCGAGGTGGTTGAAACTTAGAGTATTACAACTTGCTCACAACGTCGTGTTATTCTTGATCCATTTATCAATAGCATGTTAAACACGACGCCCAAAATGTTTGACTTCATTCGTATACAATTTGTGGCGGATATCTTATAAACTTATCAGCATTGTGAATTTTGTGTTTCTTTTCTCTCATCTAGCTATGATTCTTTGAAATATGAGCATTCTTGGGCATTGCAATTTGCTTAAAAGTTGCTTGGACAGTCCACACGGTATTATTTGTCTACAGTCTACGTTGTCACGACGTGCCCGTTTAACCTTCAGCAACCACATTGGGTGTAAGCAAAATTGGTAGACGGTTTGAAGCTGGTATTTCACCCTTTAAAACTCAAGTAATTCCGATAGCAGAAATGTTCATACTTGAATCTAGCAGCAACGACGATTTTCATTTCATAATCGTTTACAGCTAGGTAAGCAATGAAAAAGTTGTATTATCCGTATGTAAGACAGTCACGACAACTGTTAATACCAAATTACTTTGGGTACTGTCTCTTTAAATGTGTTTAAACACTCGACGGTTACGTTTGCTCTCAGATTTACTTTCTGTTAAACATCATGGGGTAACAAGTTACGATGAAGTATTAGTGTACACTAACTATTAGCAAATCATACTATATGCAAAATTGTCTGTATGTTAGGCGTGTTTAGTCTGCTCCGCAAACAAATATGTCGAGTTAATTGCACTCACCAGCTAATGCGTCTTCAATACTTGGACATTGTGTAGACGGAAAACAATGCGTTAAAAGATCTTAATCGGTAAGTAATATCTAGTTTTGTTATGGAAAATTTGCAATCAATACATGAAATCATGTACATTTTTTTGAGCCAAAGTTTTCAAGTGGGCATTCATAGATGAATATTATGAAAACTACACACATATATTACGTGTAATGTACAACAGCATGGTTAGAAGGTTCTTCATCCAACCTCAATTTATGCAGCAGGTCGCCGAAATTGAACTGCAATATAAAATGTTCCAACGGAAACACAAACGAACGTTGATCTAAACTTCCGTTCTGGTTAGCGTATTGCTGGAGTAGTATCTGTAAAAATGATTTGATACTTTGAAAAATTGTCTCGTCAATAGAGTATTGAGTTGAAAATCGTAGTTGTTTTAGTTGAATGGTGAGTGGATTTCCGTTTACTAGTTTGCAATAAACTCCAGAAAATTGTACCCGTTTCGTTAGATGATTTTTTCACTGAAATTTTTGCGATGGAAATGTATAGAATCATGTGTAGGTTTGTCGGCTGGTGTGACTGTTGGCGAGACTGAGCTCACTCATTATCGACCAAAACTAAATGTAACGAAACGGGGAAGCAACTTGTCCATAACAATATATCACCATATGTTTTGGTCTAATGCTATGTTCCATTCATGTAGCGTTGCTCACTTGATGATGCACCACACTCACAAGCCCTTAGTTCATTTCTAAGTTGCTACGACGATGGTATAATAGTCGATTATTAATTCTTACTCCTTGACCGGATTTGTAGTAAGATAACCTGAAACACTGAGTACTCTTTAACCACTTCATTAGAGCAGAAAAAAGACATATATTGCAATATGTTAACATTTCATTTACTCTCATCAGTCGCAAACGTAAAACATGCAAGTTATATACAACATACAAATTAGGACAGACAAGGATTAGACACACATACAAGCACACCAAGTATTATGTAATCAAGACCATGGCAACCCGATAGGTTGCTTCAACCACTTATGTGCACACAACATCGACTGGTGAGTTCGGATGAGCATCGCTTCACAGAAAACTAATAGCTTCGGGCTACGATGGCGCAACAGTATCTTGAATGAGTTTAATGGGCCAACTTGGTTGCATTTTGTCATCAGGTGTTTAGCAATCGATGACGCTGGGTTTCTAGCCGTCAGTGCAACAAGTTGAAGCTGGTGCGTCATCTGTTGTTTCAACCACTTCGGAATGTGTTCGGCGACTCGCTGAGATAGTTGTCGATCTGTTCTGCCTATGTAAACGTCAATGCAACTGCAAGTGAACTGGTAAACAACATGGGAGGCAGAAGAGTTTGGCAAGCTAAATTCGCGATTTCGGAGAACTGGTCCTCTGGTGGTTTGAAATAGGCGCAACTGCGCAGCCGCATACGTTTGAGCCAGAGCAGACTTTAATTTGTGCTTCATGTCGTTGGCTAAGTGATCACCTTTGAATGGCAAGACTAAGAAAACATCCTTCTTTTGAGCTATCAGTATGGGTTCAGTTCTCTTCTTCACCGTATTATGTGCCTGGATGAATTTGTCAGGGTATCCATTTGCTAGTAACGTTTGTCTCAGCAATTCCTGTTTTATATGCATTGTATCGGGGTGCAATTACGCCTGGCTCTATGAAACCGTTTCTATAACAGCGTATACAACTTACATGTTTTACTTCCGCGACTGATGTGAGTAAATGAAATGTTAACATATCGCAATACATGTCTTCTTCCTGCCCTAATGAAGTAAGATAACTGTCGAAGTCTTTAAAATCTTATGCTCTATGCTACTTGACAGTTGGTTAGTTGGCATCACCATACGCATTCATGTTAACTTTCTAATCCCAATATTCTCCAACCACTAACAACAGGGCGGGAGCGCTGGTGTAGTTGGCACAATTGCCTTTGTGGTTGCACAGTTAATTTACGTCACCTACGTTCATCGAGATAACCTTGTTTCGTTCGGTAATGTTAGTAATGATACACAACCATCCCAAAGCTTGTGTGAATTTACAAATTCGACGATGAATCCCCTGAGTATTTGTCATGTTCTTTATTATTGTGGTGTCACACTGTTTACCGCGTTCCATCGAATATTGTTACCGTTTCTGTTATTCTTGTAAACTTCGCTTGTGCACCTGATTAAATTATTTTTTTATATCGGTATACTTATACAGAGATTACTTTCTGAAAGTTAATTTCATGTACTGGTTTTATTAGTTCCCAGTCATCTATATTTGTCAGAGTTCAGCGACGTAAGTGCGAGGCAATACTGTGACTCTGGGGTTCTGAGTTATTTTTTTGACGTCCCGGGGTACTGACTGACGCTACTTGATCTGCAATTTCAATCACGGCGCACCACCAGTTAGAACCACATTTGCATTCTCGTCTACCGCGATTCCGGCCCTTACAGCGCGCTCAGAAAGGCATCCTTGGGACGGGTCCTCCCACCAAAAGAAACGCTACTAATGCAGGTCTTTGGTGACGTAGAGCTGGCGGTCTAGCTCCTTCTCATTTGCCGTTCCAGTTAGAAAGTTGGGGAAAACCACAAGATCAAGGACAGGCTCACGCGGCACCTCTAGGTGCGGCTAATTAATGAAGACAACTTTGTGAACGTGATCATTTATCCGTTCACGTTAAAGAGTTACTTGGGAAGTATGGAAGGATCTGTCAAGTGTTCACGAAACGTTTCTTCAGAAAATATCACGGATTGAAGTGTTTGTATAAAGCATAACTGCTGACTTAGGTGCGCAAAATCTTCTGCTAGAAATCCAAATTATTAGACTTCTAGATCTCAATCTCATTTCAATGGAAGCAACCGATTTGGGTCGCACTCGCGGACGGCAAACTGTTGGAATCGCGAAAGAATTGGAGTCAAGACATCGATGTTTATCAAGCCGCGCACTTTCTCGATTGCTTCGGGCAACGCAGATGCTCACACACAGCTGTCGCTGACATCCTTATACACGATTGCGCATGCGTTCATGCCAGACAGAAAATCGGGGCTATCTTTTCTAGTAAACACCATCGCCTAATTCGATGCCTCTCCACCTAAAACAGAAGGTACACCTCGCTGGGCTTCTTGCAAGCTACTGTTTGCCAACCAAGTGAAACCACGCAACTTTGGCTCCAGTTCCGCGGTGCGCTTCCTGTATCGTGCTCAACATGGCGGACGTTCTAGATATCATCCGAAGCATCGACTGATCAAGGCATATTGGACTAGTTGTCAAAGCTGGCCATCACACAGCATCCTTGGTACCTATATTTAGAATAATGCTTGTTAAAACTAACCAGTGTTGCCAGATACGGAACAATTCTTCACGAATTCACAGAATTGACCAGTCAATCAAACGGGCCACACGCCTTCAACACAGGTGTGGTCCGTCACATCAAGAATAAAGACTTGCCTGTCTCGCAGCACTCAAAAAGACAGACACAGCTTTTGCCGAATTCCGAAATAGGCTGAAAATGAAAATAATTTCTTGAACCTAAAGTTCATGGGAATCTTTTTTACACATAGTGTCAGAGGAAACGGAACGCTATTAGCACTCATGTGAGAACTGACCAATGTTACCTTTCCAGGTGGGCACTCCGTGCAACACATCCACGATAAATCTACCAAAAAGCGCAGATGAACAGAACTGTAGTACAGTCGATCACTTCCATGCCTACTACCGGATGCTGGTAGCTCAAGAGCATACATCCAAGAAGGCTATCACCAGTGCATTCAATCGGTTCGGGTTTCTGTCTATGCCTTTCTGTCTCTAAAACGTCAAACAGATTTTCTGACACTTAGTCAATATACTCACCTATAAACAGATTTCGTTTGTGTATGTACCGATCACTGACGAATAAACAGTACATATCCGAAAATGAAGTCGTCCTCCTGCGGACGTTGTTTTAACCTCCAACCTCATGCGGGCCTCATCGTCGCTCAAGCTAATGCTGAATTCAGTCAAATGCGGTTGTATCACATCTCTGCACATAAATCAAGCCGCCTGATTCCCAGTGTGAGATCCTTAAATTAACCACAGCTTTCGCAGTCCAATAACCCGTCTGACCCAAACATGCTGTGAGGAGTCATTAGCTGAAACCGGAAATATCATCAACGAACCTCATTTAGAAGCTACGATCAGAAGGTTAATTATATGTATGACGCTGCTTCTCACGCTTACGATCAATTAGCTGAAGATTATTTCCACAAGATTGTGGTTGGGCGGCATAATTATACTGGTTGGTAGTGGCCTTTGCTTGATCAATATCAGTTTTGGTAACAATGCGAACTGAAATCAACACTAGATTTTCAGTCAACCTTGTTTGAACAATACTATCACGCACAACTTAGATTACAATGGATAACTGTTCGGCGCATACGCGCTATTGCTAGCAACATTCTATCAACAATTCAGCATGCTTAGCAAAAGTTAACCGAAAACTCTGTCGCCTTCTGCCACGTTTTCTGAGAGATTCAAGACCAACGCATAAGTTTACAAAGTGTCTTGTTACATTACTAATTGTAACTCCTCAATTTTCATCTTTTAATTAAGTTGATAGAGTAGTTGCGGTCCACTTCACATGGTTTGGTAGGTTGTGAGTTATAAATTGTTAATTGAGCACTCTGAAGTATTACGAAGAACAATCAATCTGGCTTGTGAAAATTTGCTGTACTGCATAACAGTTGGGAGCT
This sequence comes from Paragonimus skrjabini miyazakii, assembly GCA_014338405.1. Classification (NCBI taxonomy): domain Eukaryota; kingdom Metazoa; phylum Platyhelminthes; class Trematoda; order Plagiorchiida; family Troglotrematidae; genus Paragonimus; species Paragonimus skrjabini miyazakii. Next base: position 86,323 of record JTDE01001184.1, read on the forward strand.
ACCAGTGCGTCAAGCGTAGTACACTCTCACTTCAGTCCAGCCTCCATTCTGACATACTGGTCAGGCGTCAGGGGAATTAACAAAACACGACTAGCTCACATGAATCAAACTGAAAAATGCACCGTCTAATGAGAAGTAACTCCACACTTGACTGTCTTTCACCATGAGTCCTACAAACTAATGCCAGACAGCCGTGTGTCATTGACTGCAATGAATTACCTCGAACGCACAATCAACCCTATAGAAATCTGGGAAAATGTTCATCGAACTTCGAATTATTTCAGTAACAAGATGTGGGTCTTTTTCTATATTAGTAAGCAAGTGATATCAGGAAATTGTTTCTGAATTATATTCAAAGACATACTGCACGGTATCATGTTTTTTAAAATGTCTAAATACGCTGTTTCATTGCTTCCTAGATTCACACACTCAACATAACACACTGGAGAGACTCGTACTGATGGTGAATATTTGACTCAGAACTGACAAGGTTGTACTTTTGCAATTGTGGCGTTGTAGTTCAGTAAAATTTTCCATATAGTAACATATCCATCGTCATCCACAGACAGAGTTATGGAAATAATTTTCAAAGTTTCCGCAGTGCCTACCTGTGTATTTGTGATGCTCCTCCCAGCGAACCTTGAAAGGGTTAGTTGAAGTTTGAGAGCTGAGCATCAAAGCAATTCTTTCAACTGAGTATAGACAAAGCAAACTAAACTGTGTGACCAATTTTGTGTCGGTACATACAGGTCAGACGCGGCCGGGTGAAGTAATCAGTTGAACATGTCATCAAGGATGTGACAGAAAGATACACACCTTGAGATCTCAGGCAGTCAGTCGCTGAGATCGACACATTAATTACCCGGGTGTACAGACGCTTAAACAAGGAATTATGCACGCAACATGGCAAACTTGGTTGAACTACATTTATGCTAGCATTTAGTCACTAGCTCACCAACACCTGAGTTAATGTATCGTAAACCTAACTGTCCGTCTCTCAATATTTAAAGTCTCACCAATCACATCGTAATGCTCAACAAAACATGTGTTGAATAAGTCGGATTCTGGCTACATTTTAATATTCCACAGAGAAACGTGAGGACATTCGGTGTGGATGTCTGTAATTATGCATTTGGAACAAATATCACAGCCAAAGGGTTCATGAAAAATTCCCAGCTCAAGCTTGTTATCAAAAGTAATCCACACACTAATCGTTGACCGCCAATAGTGGCAATGAAAATCAGCAAGCGAGCCACCAACAATATTTACAAGTTATTCGGAATAATGAGATATTTACGAGTTCAAATCGACACTAAATAAACTATCTAGGATGAGTGGTTCGCAAGTTTCATCTCGTGGATTCCCTGTGACATATTACGGGTTGCAAAAGTGGTTTGAATTTGAGAATTCACAGCTTCTCGGTCAATTATTTGGTTGAGCATGTCGTTTGCAACTCTGGTGTGAGCACAACCGATGATTACATTTCTGCAATGTGGCTTTTACTACTTTGACAACTCCGTCGCGTTACATTAGTTCTGACTGATTGAAATGTGAATACTGGAAGACTGGGATTCCTCTGTGTTCGATTTCGTTAGTGTTCTCCATATTACAAATAACTGCAGTTATTACTTGTTCCACACGGCAGTTTGTATCAAAAGTGCTGTCACGAATTCTGTGCAAATCTCCTGCAGGTTCTATCTTCGTACCGAGTGTGGTCCATTAAAGTCTCAATGTGCAACAGGCATTGATGTATACTGATGAATAACAACGGGAGTGTTCCTGAATGTGAACTACTGTAAAGAGATCTGAGATGCTTTATTGCAAATAAGCTGTAGAGTACTATGTTAAGTGCGATTAAAACATACTCTTAGTTGAACGATTATTATAATCGGACACCCTACACTCATTATAATAGGCTAAGACTGGCTTGCATAAAGACAGGGTTGCAACAATTGTCAAAACTGATTGCAGCACATTTCAAATATTGAATTTAAACACAAATATACACCAGCCCTAAGTTTGAATTGAAGACACTAACCTGTAAGTGGTAAGAGCTGGCATGCGTCGGATCCCGTCTTCCAACCAAATTCGCTGCTTCGACAGCGTATCTCTCAGGCAATATTCCGAACAACAACCGTGATTCTATGATGATAACTAAGCATCGCGAGCAACACTTACGAATGAATAATATTTACGTGTGCTTTAAACTTGAGATATTGTGTTGTCAAACTTTTATTGCAAACCTCTAACTGACACGCGGACATTAGCTTACAAGAAAACGTTATTGCTCTGTTCATGCTTAATCTACAAAAATGCACTGTGCTTTGTGGAATGCGTTCAACCAGTGTAGATCGTTAAGTACAAGACTTTATCAGACAGTGCCTGTCAGTAGGTGGTGGATTAGGATAACTGTTCAAAAAGTGATTTCGGTATTTTCATTCATGATATACCAAAATAGCTCGCGTACACAACGTTTTCATAAACTTCTGCAATGCAAATCAAAGAACCCACTATGAGATAACTGCGAGATACTGTTGCCACGACACTCAATAAATAGTTGTTTACTTTTGTAATTGAAAACTCGGATGCATCGATATACAAACGAAAATAGACTTGTGTAGACAAACTATTTATCGAACCTTATGAAAGCACTATACGATTATGTGAAGGGTGAATACGCCTGATGAGCAAACGTTATTCTCTTAAGTGCTGCTGTGAGTTTCAGATTGAAGTTAATTTTTGGGTAAATTTATCATCACATATTTTAAAGCATACCATATCACAAATCATGCTTCGCCCACAATCAACCGCAGCTGCTGGATTTCCATAAACATTTCGGCCATACAATTTCGGAAAGTAGTAGTCTCCTTGAGTTTCACGGTTGTTTAAGCTCATCAGCAGTGTGTGTTATTGCCGCAGTCGGTATTCAAACACTGGACGAGCTTTCATCATACAACGGCGTTGCCTACTACGCGGTTGACTTCACATTGAGCATGACTACATTGTTACTTACAAAGGCTCAACTACATTTACTCAAAAACAATACACAGCGGGTAACTGTCTGGACAGGAGACACAGTAACTCTACCGTTAATTCTACTCGCGGACGTCAAAAGTAGGAATTTTGTCGAAGGTGAACTGCAGATTCAGAGAGTTCTAGAGCGGTATATTATTCATCAAAATAAAAAGTGATTTACATTTGATACATAAGCTAAAGGTCGTTCACGATGTCTTGCATCTAATGTATTCCATATGCTTTCATCCAGTCTCTGGAATGCGTTATGCAATAAAAATCTACCAACACTCGCAAGTTATAGCGTGATGAGCGAACACGGTTGTGACACTCAATGCAAGCCAGTTTATCATTTTTTATTCCAATACATATTAGATTTTATCGGTATACCTGAAGTGTAGAGCAGACCCACAGGAAAACTGAATGGGTAATTTATGCTGGTGTAACCGGCCAACACATTAAATGGTCGTCAATGTCAAAATATAAATTGACTAACAGACAGTTAAACGTGCCTAACTGTAGATTTCATGGACTGCGTTTATGTCAAAGAATAGTCTGTCTTAAGAGACGTTCAACTTTTGGACATTTTCGATCGAAGTCGCCCTCAATCTATCAAAACAATGTTCTGGCAGAATTTTGATATTTCCTCAGATTCACGGATTGATCCATTTGTTTACTAACAACGCTGAAATGAATTTGCTCTTAACTAAACTTTGCTAAATTTCTGGAGTACATTTTTAACAGGACATTGACCAGCAGTTCAACACCTCCCCCACATTATACTGCTTGGCATAAGTAAACTCCACATTAACTCATTGAAATTTAACTTAAGCAATATTCGTGACATTTCAGCCTAATCGCACGAAGCAAATAATCGTGTGAATACCACATTTGTTATTTTTTGTTGTGGCATTTTCCTTGAAGATTTTGGAATTTACCCTGTTGTTAAGTTACCATTTGCGAGTGTCACATGACATTTCGTGCAATAATCACGTTCACCCGAGTGTGCGCTTCAAATGTGCTCAAACGTGCACAGTATTAACGGTGGAAGTAAAAGAAAACCTATCGCATCTTGTAATCTGTTATCCGTGTATGCAGAATGTGTGTAACCATCAAGCCACATTGTTATACCGTATGTTGGCGTAGTGGTTAACTGTTAAATTACGATTTCCGGGCGAGTGTTTGGGACTGCTAATAATTCGCGCAGATGAAATTTTCTGCAATCGTGACGTTGCGGAAACTTTTCGTTTATCTGAACTGATAACTTGATGTGAAGCGTATCGATACCACTTTGCTCAACCTCCCGTACAAAGCAAGTAGAACGTGGTCGGCCTGTCAAACCAGCAGTCGAACTGGCTGTAAAGGGTAGTTGTTTGAACTGTGTTAAACGTATAGACAGCACGCAGAATAATATTAACCAGTGGCAAATGAATGTAACGATTATAATTTAGTAAATACATGCTTGTTTGTTAGTGAAATTTCGACTACAACACTCCTGTGGAAGGCCAACCGAGGTGGTTGGAACTTCGACTATTACAATTGGATCGTAACTTAGCTATTCTCAATCTATTCATTAATAAAATGTTAAACACCATGCCCAAACTGATTGCCTTCATCTGTATAAAATTTGCTGCGGCTATCTCGAAGCACATATGTCATTGTTGTTTTACATTTCGAAGGAACGTTAACCTTGCCTGCTAAGCTAGATAGGGAAAAACTGACAGGGCTCGCTGATGGGGTAGGTTTAAGCCCATTTTCCGAACTTCAATGCTAGACATGATTACGTTGTTCATTCCACGTTCACTTGGAACAATATGGGATTACTGTGGGTTTGCTGGTTGCATCTGTTTTCTTTCACAAATATTCGACATATCGCACGCCATCGTTTTAATCGTTATTTATTTGTTTCATCGTGCCTTTTATGTGTGAAAGTATGAACCATTCCACAAGTACCCCTTAGAATTGCACAAAATCAGGTTGAGGCGGAATTCGATTCACTTATACGATATACTAATTTGTGGATTTGTTTTTCAGTGCACATTTTATTCAGAGTAAGAAACTAGGGATGGCCATTCTCGCAGTTCCGATCGATACAATATTTCAAAATAATTCCACTAAATTTTTTAATAAATTGCTCACCACATTACATGCGTGTGCAGCCTGTGGACCGTCTGCGGATGAATGATCAAATTGCAGCTGTATCGTGAACACTGGTGAACATAAGGAAATGAGAAGCATGGGATTATAAGACGAATACCGTAATCAATTGCATTATATTGTTGTAGTTAATGACTCCTCGTTAGCTGTGATATGTAGATTGATCATCACTTACAACTGATCAGAACTATCGCTTTCTTATAGACATTCCTCTCAGCCCTTTTCGAAAAGAAGCAATAGACACGATATGCGCTCTCGAATGGCTCGTCAGTAGTAGACATCTTTGCCACAGGCGAAATTGAATCTCCAATCATGCAATCATGAGGCAGCCGTGTTGATCACTGGGCCGATGACCTCACATTAGTCGCGGCCGAATTATCATGTATGAACGCTCAACCACTATCGCTTATGCACAATGATAAGGTTACTTGATCGTCTCGACAGCAGACACAATTTCTGTCCGCCACAAGAGGGAATGCGACTACTGCGATCAATTTTGAGTGACGTTCAAGCTGTACGAAAATCAAAATCCCCTATTACTCATCAGTTGCCATATACCCAACACATAATACCTGTTTAGTGCTAACAGCAGAATATGGATCTAGTGTTTGTTCAGTTTGATTTTTCAACCTGAATTCAACCTTTTACGTTGTGAAGTATGGTCGAAAATTTGCAATCGGTCTGTTTATGTCTTACATTTGATACCTCGATCAACTCTGTTCGCGCATTCTTAAAACAGTTCGGTATGTCTAGCTTACGCGTTCGGGATAGTAGTTCAGAATTATAAAGGGATTGTTGCGAGTTTATTCAGGAAGATTAAAATAACTCTTATACTGCCAATAACCACATCGTGCAAAGAAAATTTTTCAGATAGAAAGTGTTGCGTGGTGTAGATGTCTTTGTGTAAAGTTTTTATCTCCAACAATCCGTCTTTTTATTTTTTCGCTATCCCCTAATTCACTGTTCAGAAGATGTTTTTAACTAACAATTCGTTTGGCGGATTGATGATTGCGAGTGAGACACCCTTGTGAAAAATCAAAAATTTCGCCATTATTCATGCAACTTCTATGCTCAACAATAGCGCCGGTGGGTTCTAGAGTGAACTGTTCGAGATATGCTGCCGGGGCTGTCGATCCCTTGGAGTATTTGGTGGATTCCGTATGAGACAGTGGGATGGATGGATGACGGAATTTAAACGCAATATTTCCAAGCAACTGGTGTCGCTTCGTAGCCTGGCTGATCGAATGCTTTTTGCGTTTCAGCATGCTGTTCCTGTTGCTAATTCGAATTCACACGAAGCCCTGATTTTTCACAATTCAATTTCATCCAAAATTATAAATCTGCTAAGCAACTTATTAGAAATACAAAATATTTCCCGATTTGTAGGAAATTTTGCTACAAAATTGCTTTTTAATTAGCAATGGCAAAAACTATTAATAATCACCACGTCGAGTCTGTATATGGTGCCGTCATATCATACTATAACTATTAGGCGTGCTCAAGGCTAAGGTATATCTAACACATAAATTTTGACAGCAATTTTTGCCTATGTACGTTAGGGAAAATGTAATAAATATATGCGTTAAAAATATGAAATATGTTACTAATATTGCAAAGAAATACATTTGCACTAACATGTGAAAGATATTCGCAGGAAAGTCATCAAAAGGTCTGGAGGTTATCTGTCCTGAAAACTACTCATCCACTCAACGGTTATTTTGAGTTACTGAGAAGTAATTTGACAGACTAGAAAATTTAAAAGAGACCCAATTGCGAAAAATCTGGACTTCAGCTAGACTTGAAACAGCGACAGAAACAACAAGCCCAAATGCGGCAATCACTCTACCAACTGAGCTACAAAGCCACGCCGAAAGCTCAAAAAATTAACATTTGGACCTATATGCCCACCCAAACAAATGTATCATATCGAATCCAACAAATGATCTAGGCGATTGACTTCCCAATCAGGTTTTCTTGATCAGTTCTGGATCGAACTGGTTATTCTGAGGCGTTCATTTCAGGTATGATCAGACCCCTCCGATCGGCTTGACAGAAGACCAGGTTGTCTACTAGAAACATGGTAAATGGTCGGAACTAGACCGCAACTAAGATGGGCATTATTGATGGAGAAGAATAGAAGCAGAAACAAATCAGTATACTGCTTTTCTGTGAAAAATGCTAGATTGAATTTTGATCACAATAATTGGTGCTTGACATTCAGTCTATGATGCAACTGAATCAATATTTTATAGCAGATCACTTGTTACATTTTCGTGTTTCACTCTAACCAATATATATTTCTAGACCTTAATGTTTTCACTAAGTTAATTTGTTTTGTAAACATAAACAGAGAGTGGATCAAGTACAAAAGTTTTCTTCTTAACATGAATGCTATCCTTTTTTTACAACTGGTTTTCTCAGTTTAAAATGTGCAGATATACATTCTTTAAAATTTGAGGACGTACACAACGTTCAAAAGCTATAGGGTTGACAGAGTCACCTGTTCATATTCATCTAACCTGATAGCTCATTAAGCAGTTCATTTTAATGAATAGTGTTTATCGTGAGAAGCGTTCGAAGCCGCATTTTCGCTCCTCAATAGTTTGACATATAAATGCTCAGATGATAGAGATAAATGTTTCATTTAGCTTTACGCCCAGACATTACCGTTCGTATCTATGGAGTGCAGGTGTGATTCGATGAGATGTCGATTTAATTTACTCTATTATTGCGTATTGGAGCAGAGTTGTTGAAATTAAATGAAGGGAGTGACTGGCCACTTGTCGATGTCAATTTTCACGGAACAAGCGGGTGTATAAACTTCCTTTTGAACAAAACTTCATTAACTCATTCTGAAGGCTGAACTATACGGTGATTCATAAGTGTCCGTTTGTGGAATTGTGTTTGCAGTATTTCATCAACCCTGATCATTGGTTTTTGGTGAGACTTTCAAGTCAACTATTGATTGGCTTGCAGACACATTTGATTAGACAATAGATGAGAACATCAGAACCTAAATGTGCACCTTACGTTGAGGTTGAGTAAGGCAAAAACTAGAAGAAAACCTGCAAATGAACGTTCAAAGACCTGTGGTAAATTCGATGAAAAACTTTCAGTGCTGCAAGTCATGTGTTTGAATCTATTATTTGAAGAAGATAGCCTTACTCAAAATTGCTTAGCCTTTCCAAAGCAATGCTATTAAGACGTCACACTCCGGCAGGCTGTAGGTAAAACTCACTGAGAAAAATCACTCTCGTTGAAACAAAATAACGCTGTTCATTCTACACTGGAACACCTTCCAGTGACGTTCCGTAATTATCCTTATTGTCTCTATAGACCTGTCATCAGTATTGGAATGTCTTGTATAATCTGTGGACAAAACTGCATGGAATCAGTTCATCTCGCGAAATAGATAACGCATTTTGAACGGAGTGGTACAAACTATATTTGACGAACCGGAGTTTTACGTGTTGCAGAGTATTCTGCGGTTGTTTTGAGGATTAACGTCGATATTCATGCTTTCATCACCCAGTTGCAGCTTCATTGTATTGAGGCTTTAATGATTTCGTCGACAAGATTATGCAATTGATCAAACAGCAAATATAGTACAATCGATACGAGGATGGACCCAATGTTGGTGAAGATGTTTTCTTGAAATAAAAGTCAAAGAAAGTACAGCGCAGACCAACATATTCTACAATAGAAGTTCGTCAAATATTTGTTCAAGACAGACGAATGAACGTGGCATTCAGCGACGTATAAGAATGAAGTTTTAGAAGTAAGGTATGAGGAAATGGTCGCATCAGATAGCACAAATGAAGATCAAGCTATATTTGTTGAATTGCCTTTATTATTTTTAGTTGGTTGTTGTATAATGTACGGTGTGATGATTCCTTGAAAAGTTACATTAGTTTCAAAGCGGTTCGAAACTTCCCCTCAAAATGAACCAAAATGAAATATACTCATGTAACATGAATGCATTCTGTGGTTGAGCAGAGCAAACATGTTCAATCCGAAATAAAATAACCATTTACTGAATGACATTTTGGAAGCTGATTCCTTAGAAACCAATTCACGTCCCATCATTTTGATATTCGAACAATTGAAAGGCTGTATAATGGAAAATTCAAACGGACTGCACTTGGTTATGATTGGAGATAGCACCCAAGTTTTGGGCAGACGTATTCAGCTAGAGCATCACACAGAGAAAATTTATGATTCAATAAAAAACTGCTTACGTTACAATCAATTCCAATAGAAACACATCTTGTGTTTTGTCGATTGCATGTGTCAACGTGATGTGAAACGACTTCGGACAGCCTCAACTTAAACACCGAATGTTGCAAAATAACCAAACTGACACATCCAATTGCGTGGCATCCGTCTTGGTGCACTAGAGACAAACCTCACTGCTCAACTAACCAAGGTACCGTCACAGATAGTTCGTTTCATTTTCAAAATTACTTAATTTTTTTTGGATAAAACAACAGCGATATTCTCTTCTGTTCTTCCAAGGAGAAAATTATTTCAAACTGTCTCATCATATTGTAGGGTGAGTATTTTTCAGATCGCACCCAGTTAAAGCACTAAACAGATCATTGTAAAAATTCAATGACATAACTATTATCTAAGTTTGTTAGCGGTGTTCTCTTCAGCACCAAATATTCAAAAGTATCCTCTTCCTTGGACCTACAGAGTGGGTACCGAATTCGCTAGTTCAACTATTGCACGATCTCTATCTATTTCTACGTTCGAGTGGAGTGAAATGTTCCCTCCCACAAGACATTGCTTGAATATTCACATTCATACGTGTGTAATTCACTGGACAGCATCAAATTTTGCTTTTGTTCCTGAATTTCGTTATATTCAGAATAATCCGACAAAATCATGAGTTTATCGGAGGCAAATGTAGACTACATTCACACCAGTTTACTACACACTGATTTGGTGGTCCCGCTTACGGTATCGAATAAATGACTGCCATTTTTCTGAAGCACTCATGAAACACATTTTATTCCCTTCGGTGATTAACTTGAATGAAGAGAGCCAGCAGTTACCCATTCTCTTCTCGCCAGATAGAACTCTTCTGGAAAATAAAGTCTCATATAAAAAATATTTGAGGTGCGAATTCTTCACGGTTACAGCTATTTATGCGCTGCGTGAGTTCATCGAACGAACAAACTAGGTACACTAGGCTTCACTTTTTATTGATCCGTTCTGAAATCGACGGTTTCAATGAAAATCTTGGTTCTGTTACTATTTCCCAGTTGAAGATCAGTTGGAGTAGAAGCAAGCTCTACGCACAGTTGAATCATGTGCTCAAAGTACCGTGATCCACATGGCGTATAGTACATGGGAATGCAGCTTAAGGGTGAACATGTTTCATGAGGGTATTCTTGAAATGAACTTTGAAGAGGTAGCATAATACTGCTGAAGTTATTGTCCTCAGGCTTGAATTAATTCTTCAAACTGTCGCCGTGATTTCCCGGTTGTTATGGAACACGAAGCACAACATTATCTAAGGTTACTGTATCCATGTGTTGCAGCTTGTTCATTCGAAATCAATGGTTTATCATGATCTCTGAACACATCAAAGAGTCCATTTGTTAAACTCGATGGAAACCAAACACAGTCTAATATGATGCCAAGTGTGAAAACCGTAATTACACCAATATCCCCAAAATCGAATACACCTTGTTGCATTCTTGACGCCACAGTTAGTTTAAGCTCAAAATCGAATATTTTAGACCAACATACTGGTTGAGTGAGTTAACAACATTTCATCCAGTGCTAGTTTCTAAAATATAACTGAAAAAACTGGATGGATTATTCAGACGAACTAACAAATAAAGTGGAAGTTGTACACTTTTTCCCTCTTTCATGCAAATGAATAAACAGAAATTTTGAGTCTATCTAATTGTCCATCTCGTTTTCATTAATCATGCAGCAAAACTGACATGATATTACATAAACAAGGCACTATCTTAATGCAGCAGTCTGCAAACTTACTCACCTGTAATTGATGGATCTCAATCAATCGGAAATTGGATGCTCTTTGAAGAAAAGTAAGTTAGTCAATTGCACACATAATAATATATATTAGAATGAAGTAGCAAAATGTCTCACTTAAAGGATGCCGGATGTCTTGCATGCAAATCTTCAGTGACAATAGGCGATTGTCAAGAATTTTGTGATATTTCGGCACATTTTTGAATCGAAGGGAAATGCTGACTAGAACTTTGGTTTTTCCAGTTTAAAATATGTTGGACAGTACACAGAAATTAATCAATATACACAGTTCACACGCTGGTAAGTAAAACAGTTCAGTGAATAGCAACACAGTGACTGCGAGTTCACATTTGTAAAATAAAATTCATTGAGGAAAATCATCCAATTTATACACGGAATGATATTCGCATTTGACTGCACAATGGATATAAATATTACGAAGGCAGACTTCTGCAATCCTGGCTAGCACACTCTAAGTCGAGCGCTCTTCAAACCTCAACCAGCAAGCTCAACAGGAACGTTTATCGCGATATGAGATAAAAACCGTAAACGTTACCCTAATACAAATTCAAACGGCACTCGGTCTCACACTGATCACTAAACACCAGCATCAGAAGATCTCTTTCGCAAGGTGGATCCGGATTCCACATGTCTGCAACTCCGCTGATTCAGAGGCACCACTGTTCTGGATAATCTATGTCCTTGTCGGAGACATTGGTCATCTTCGTAATCTTGAATTGGGCGAACCCCTCGTTCGGAATGCCATACGCGTGACTTGATGTAGCTTCTACAAGGTTGAGTACGCTTCCAAATTCCCAACGAATCTGTAACGAGTTGTTCAAAACCATGCTAAAATTTTGTACGTATTCCAACTAAATGTTTCACGGAAACTGCTTCTAGTTATTGATAAGTAAACATGGATAACCCCAGTTTATGATAACAATATTCGAGTGAAGATAATTTTGGAAAAAGTACGTTTATTTATTGCTATTTCCATTTCATAGCACGTGACACATACTTTCATAAATTTAAGTGAGATGGCTTTAGGTGGGATTTGCGAAATTCAGATCTTCCCGAGTATTTTGCATTGTCCACTGGATAACTTCGTCTATCGGTGCATACAGTTCGATGGCTAGTTCGGATGGGAAAAACGGTGATCAACCAACTTTCGTAATGTTTTATTTACATGGTTCAACAAAAAGATTTGGCTTTCCCAACAAACAACGTATATCACGAAGAGCATCAATTGTGAGCAAAATGTATGCAGAATACTCTAGCTATTTTTCAATATCGGCAATTTAAGTGAAAACAAATTTTCAAATAGCCGATCTAAGCAGCTCGCTTTATCCATAGATCTGCGGTTGCACGATCTCGCATGCATTTGGTTACAGATCATTTAAACGGCTACCCACAATATCTGAAGGAAAGTATACTGGACTCCATCAACTGATTAAGTGCTTCGAGTGAATCATAAATTTGAGCTGTGCATGCACCAATAACTTTCTTCGCTATGTGATTCTACTATTTGGGATAATCGGGGTTCAGAAATTATGTACAACGTATAAAAATGAAGACCCTATGAGAAACTTTTTTTCTCGGTCTCTATTTCAACTGACGATTGAGTGCTACCCTTGTGCTCGAATAATTCATTTAGATAGCTTTTGAAACTTACAAACTAATTCCTATGTTTATATCTTCACAATAACAAAATGATAGGTTGCCAACTAACTGTGATTCGAGATTCTGCAACTACAAGATTGCAGATGTGAGCATATACAAGCCGAGCTAAATATATAACGCTTTCAGGCATGTTCAAACTTTTCTTTCTACTGGATGCACTATTTGAATTTCAAAGATAATACTTGTCGATTTTCGATGTATGTTGGTTCCCCTCCAGAAAATCTGAGAATTGTAATAAATGGAGTATTATGCATCCAATTTACAGATCATCTGTTATCAAACCGATGACATTCTATCTATAATTTTACTACTGTGGTTACTCAAGTAGTCCATAAAATTGGTTCAGAAATATTACAACTGTTTGGATTATTAAGTTGTATCCCCCAGATGCGTATATAAGGGAAAAAATGTGCTTTTTTGACGACTGAACCGAAACTGATGTTCAAGAAACATGACGAATCTGTTAACAAGATAGTATCACGAAAAACCACATCAGATTAGGCTTGCTACTTATTCCCAGCTAGAAGCGCGCCTCAAAATAAACTTTAGAGAAAGCGCTAGAACTAACATCTTACGACAAACGTAATAAATGTGGTTTTGAACAAATAATTGTTCCTCCTGAAATTCAGAGTCTTGTTTGAATTCACGTACAACTAACGTTTCTTTTCAGAAGATATCAACCACAACATTGAACAGAGAAGTCAGAAACAGTTTTTTGCATAATGTATCTCATGAGCACATTTCGCTGCATCTCATCAGGTACATACTGCAGTCTGTGTGTATATATACTTAGTGATTACCAGTTGTGTATAGTCGTCGACTACTATGCAATAGCTGTGAACGCTAAAACTGTTTAAAAATATATATAAAGCTCTCCGAAAAAAAAGAAAAAAAAATATATTTATATATATTTTGAAATATATATATATAACGTAGCCTGTTCGCCTCATATGATAACATACAAATATGTTCATCCTCCTGTCCTAACAGACCATCTGACAATCTTCTCTTGTTGCTAAACATCCTTCCCATTCAACATAACGCCCGTATACACTAAATCGACATCGGAATTCGGCTATATTCATATACTAGATAAAGCCGTGAATCGATCTTTTTTCGCGTTATTCGATAACAACTATTTGTTAGAGATATACATTTTATTAAATAATACAAAATTATAAATTCTATATAGAAAGTTTGGCCAGAATATATCAGATTCCATTGTTCGTCATACTTCACATGCCCATTTCACGTTCTCCTGTTTTTCACGTAATTTTGCTTTTTATTCTCGTTTACATGATAAATTCTAACGTGAGACAACATTCCATAACGTCCGGACAATCAAAATCCCGTACTGGTTGGACAATTCGCGAGGTCTGTGAAAATCCGCTCATTTTGAGGAAATAATGGAGTCCAGTCCAGAAGATCGTCCATTTATCCGCAAAAATTAGGACCCTTCTATCATCTTTCATCTTCACAAAAATTTCCACATAATTTTCCGGGACCGTCTACATCAAATAATGGGGAAATTTTCCGACTGTTCAGTTTCTCCATCCTGAAAAATCTTTTATCTGGCATGACCTTGAACTTGAGGCCAACATTAACCTTGTGAAGCAAGAATTGATGTAACTACTCAGCATTTTTCATCTTACATTGAACATTTTGAGAAACATGTTAGCTAAATGCTTCTTCATAAACTAACATTTTCCTCTACTATTATGTCTGTTTTGTAACTTTATTTCCATAATTGGTGTACTGTACGATTAACATTTTTGAGTATGGTATGCGTTTCACGTTAATATGTATATACTGATCACGCTTTCTGAGCGTGTTTCTCACAAATGCGTTGAGAAATATACCATTATTATTATTATTATTATTATCAGCAATCACTTTCGGCTGTACTGAATTGAGTGCATCGTAGACAGAAGATAAAACCAGTGGATTTGTCGGAAATGCTGCCGGTGCAATTGCGGTGTGTGGTGGAATGTTTCCGTGTGTACACGGAAGGTAGGGTTACAAACACTCTGGACGGCATTTGACCTCTCTGTGTATTTTGCCAACACATGTCCTACAGTTCAGCAATTTTGCCAAATTTTTACGGTCAAAAGTGAACTCGATACATCATATTTCTAGTCTACTCAAGATGCCGTTTTCAAGGCTCCTACTTCAACAGAGTGGTGAGGACCTTGTTCTATCGCGCAAGAACTTGCTCAAAAGAAAAATTGGCCAAAGAGATGTCATTGTTAAGAACCATGCTGAAAGAAAATGACTATACATCGGCATTTGTTGAGAAATTCAGCAAACTAAAGGCCGGCCGCTGCGATGTGTTCAGCAGTTCTCATACTAAATGTCTATCTCCATTTGCCATACAAAGGTGATGACATTGCCATTCTGTTGAAAACACTTCTCACGGCGGCTATGGGACACACGTTCTATGCAGCCCAAATGGTCATGCTGTTCACCACCACCCGAATCCCAACTCCACCGTTGGAAACACCGCTACCGCTCAACGCCAAATCTTACATCATCTACGAATTTTCATGTGAGTGCCGGGCCACTTACATAGGCAGAACGGAGTGGGAGTTACGTCATCGGGTCAACGAACACATTCCAGTTTGGGTTCGCAAAACACTCATGGATACAACAACACCGGGATCAAGTCAGGATGTAACAAGTCACAGAGAACCAGAATCATCGATCGCCCGACACCTGTTGACTTGTCGACCCCAACTGAACCTGGAGAAGGCGTTTCGGATACGTTACGCAACAAAAAGTCGAAGGCTTCTTCGGTTCGCGGAGGCGGTAGCAATTAGCAAATGGAACTCACCCCTCTGTGTACAGAAAGACTTGTTTGTCAGTACCAAATTGCCCTGGTAATTGACGTGTGTGGATGTGTATGAGTGTGCATGTGTTGGTGTGATTGTTAATTTTGTTGTTTAGCTTCACAATGCCCATTGAACTTTGCTATATAAACACACAGACTGCAGTATGTACCTGATGAGATGCAGCGAAATGTGCTCGAGAGGTACATTATGCAAAAACTGTTTCTGACTTCTCTGTTCAAATTTGTTACGGGAAAAGGTTGCTTTGCTTAACCACAACATTCACAGTTTGCACAAGGCATGCAAGGTTACTCGTAACTTCAGAAAAAAGTACCTACACAGTTGCTTGTTGTGCAGGGAAAAACAGTGCTTGCATAGTTGATTGAATCTTACTAAAGAAATCGTACTCGTAAGATTACTGAAAGAACAAGTGTCTTCAGTTGCTTGCCAAGTAACAACTACTGACCTCTTTACCGAGTCAGTCTGCACATTTGAAATAACAGACGATTAGTCAAATCCACAAAGTTCACAGTTTGTCGATTCTTTCGAAAACAATCGACTCAGATATATGCTGTAAGCTTGGATTCCGTTTTGTTAAACAGAACCATGCTTCAGACGTGCTGATACTGCCTACTAACATTGACCGAACCCCTGCTCCCAATTAGTTGATGATAATAGGACCTACTTCATTGGCCATGCAATGCTAGTCAGCTGATTTCATAAGCCTTGGTGTGATATGCTTTATTTTCCGACTGTCATGTTACAATTTCCATATTGAAATATTGTATGGCAAACCATATCTTGAAACTGTTATGATTCTAAATAGTGACCAAATGTTGTGCGTGTCATAATGGTTTGATAACGAACAATGAAACTGTTTCCGATTTTTAGTAGCGGGATTAAATATCAGCCGATCAAAAATATTAACTAAGTGTAAGCGAACTTGTTTGAATCAACTCTCTACTTCGGCGTTACACGAATCATCGTATGTGCTTTTCGATGTCTCCTCACTAGTTATAAATAAGTCAATACAGTAATCAATTCTGTTCGCAAATACCTTGTTAAATCAAATACAGAGACTTAACGTTGAACTTAATTCCTCACTTTACATCATTTACAATTAAGCTGCAAGTGAACGCAGAGGCTATGCACAGATGATATTCTACCATAAGAATTAAGCACGCTCACAGATATGCTGCGGGTCAATGCGTACCTATTGCAGTTTTTCAAGAAATATGACAGTGCCGCTACTTTAGGTTTACAGGAAACAGTGGAACCAAAGCTGACGGTGTATTCAGAACTCGCGTTTCTAGGTGAGGACTGATCAACAATGACAAAAGGATGTCAAACAGCTGCCGAATTCAGATCCTATAACGCTGTAAAACCAAGTGTATTACAGCGAATCAGAGCCTTAACAGTCTCCTCATTTAGTTGCAATATGAGCTGCATAGGAAAGACAAATCAACAGCTAGCTTCTTGTATTAAGAAGCAGGTTCCCAAGGGGCTGAAACCACAACTAGAAACGCCAGGCGCGTGCACAGGGGCCGATGGACTGCACCCAGTGCCATCAATAACAAAACACATAATTCAAACAGGACAGAGTCAGGGTTTGTGATGCATTCTTTGTGATTTTTCGCAGCCACCGAAAACGCACCCTCCGGTTTGCTGAGGCTTTGCCCCGTTCTTTGTGTTCATATACACTTTCTGTTGACGTAACGGCTGCCCTGGTAGTCAGCATCCCTGTCTGTCTGTCTAATCCCTCAAGCCATTAATTCCACCATAGGGAACCTTATCTTAATGTTTAAAATTAGTTACATGTCCATGTGTGATCAGGATGCACGAAATGTTACCCCGGAGAACATCATATGCTTTACATCTTCTCATTGCTATATTTAAGCGTATATAGGTGTTTAATCAAACCTATGAATACGTTCAGTTCAATGTCAAAGGGAGGCTGAGGTCAAATTGCATTTTCGCGATGTAAACTTCTACCTAAATGTGTTGTTAGGACGGGCGAATTCTACAAGATGAATGAGCCAGTCAGCAATTAAACACTCGATCACCTGATGGGCAAAGAAACAGTGTTCATGCTAATCCTGCTTAAAGTAGTTATATTCACTGAACATGCAAGACACCTGACACATGCTTTCATAAATTTAGAACGAAATTGCCTCAATGCATAGTTTGCTCGGCATTTTTCAGATTTTGTTACTTGTACGCATTTTCAATTGGATGAAGAATTACACAGTAAACCATCTCCATTTATAATCACAAATTAAGGCTGAAGACGGGAACGGAATAATGCAATAATTGAATAGTTTGAATTTCAAGTTGAACATCACCCACAATTGATCGCAGCTGTCGCATCCTCATAGACTTTCCAGTCGGCCCCTTTCGAAAAGAAGCACTAGACTCGAGTTTCGCTCTCAGTAGAGCTCGTGAGTAGTGCATATCATCGCCACTGCCGGGACTTGAACCACGGACATGCTGTTCATGAGGCAACCGTGTTTACCACTGCGCCATTGACCTCACCTGAGGCACGACTGAATTATCATATGTGAACGCTCAACCACTTTCGCTTGTGAGTAATGATCAGATTGCCTGATCGTCTCGAAATGGAGACACAGTTACTGTCTGTTAACTCCAATCGATAAACCCGCGATCAGGACTCCCCAGACTGGTCGAGATCTCCGATCTCATTGAACCTGCTAGGCGATATTTTAGATTACTGATGAGTAGTCGGGGATCTGGTTAATTTCAAGTTGAACATCACCCACAATTGATCGCAGCTGTCGCATCCTCATAGACTTTCCAGTCGGTCCCTTTCGAAAAGAATCACTAGACTCGAGTTTCGCTCTCAGTAGAGCTCGTGAGTAGTGCATATCATCGCCACTGCCGGGACTTGAACCACGGACATGCTGTTCATTTGTCGAATCAGCGTCACAAAATCAAGTGAGATTTCTCTTACTGTGAATACACCTTAGTGTCCATGTATGTAGCCAAGTTTGCGAAATTCAGCTCTTTCCAGTCATTTTGCATTGCCCACTGGATATCTTCGCCTGTTGGTGCATAGGTTTTGGCAGCTAGTCTCAATGGGAAGGAGAGTGAACAACCAACTGTTATAATGGTATATTTACATGGTTCAACATGATGAGTTGGCTTTCTCACCAAACAACCTATGTTAAAAATTCCATCACTTCTTATCAAAAAGTGTATAGAATATTTCACTTGTTTTCCAACAGTGTTGCGTAGAATTCAGACAAGTTTTGAAAATCTCTGATTCTATTAGTTCTTTTGTCAACAGACCTCCAATTGCCTGGTTTCACAAGCCTACCTGTACGCGTCAATTACGCGGTCATCAATAGCTATCTGAAGGACAGTATACTGCAACTTATCAACTGATGGGATGGTTTGGTTAAATCGTAAACCTAAGGTGTGAAGGAAGCCCCTTCGCTGTATGTTTTTACTATTGTGGAAAATCAGAGTTTACACATTATGTGTAACGCATAAAAATGAAGACTCCATAAGAAACTCTATGTTTCGGCCTCTATATTAACTGACGATGAAATGCTTCCCTTGTTTTCGAATGAATTATTTAACTCACTTATAAACCTTGCAGAATAATTCCTGTGTTTATTTCCTCACAACAACAAAAACGTGACCGACTCTCATATAACCGTGATTCCAAATTCTGCAACTGCAAGTTAGACAGCTAAATGTTATTACAAATGCAAATACAAAAAATGAGAATTCGTGCAGAGAGTCACACGGAAGTTTGTTTTCTCCACTACTATTAGTTTATACATTGTGCATGTGAGCATATACAAGCTAAGCTGAATGTTTAACGCTTCTGGACATGTCCAAATCCTTCTGGTTACTGGATGCACGAATTCAATTTCAAAAGTAATACTCGCCGATTTTTTGGAATATGTTGTTTCTTCTCTGGAAAATGTCTCGAAGATAAACCACTCGTGTCCACGTTAAATTTCAGCTGTTAACATAGCATTATTGCCCCATTTTGTGTTCTATGGTTTCATAATAAAAAAATGGTTTGTTGACTATCTTGCTAAGTGTTAAATCTTTTGTAATAAATGAACATCTGAAAGTAAAACCAGCAGTTTAAATGACATTTTTGAGCAAGCATGATGCATCCGTTCCCAACATTTTCTGACACAAAATTATTTGATTAGCTTTGCCATATGACAGCAATATTGCAACCAGTGAAAGTGTGAAGTAATAATACCATAATCCTAAAATCAACCGCACTGTAAGGCACGCCTTGATTTATGCTTCATTAAAAATGATGGCAATGTGAACTATATCGCAAGTTTAATAAATATGGTCACAAAAGTGATTAATGCTACCAAACTAGTGTATATGCTCGGATTCGGATACTGCCAGTGTTTTTAATCAACGGATGGAAACTCACCGATTTCAACTCGCATAGTCCATGCAAAAGAACGTTTACCTTTGGAAGCCGTTACTTAGCCTGACGCACGTTTTGCAACGGGGAATAACGTTCGTCTATTTAGGTAAATCATACCGGGGAAAACGTAATGTTGGAACTACTGAAGATGCAATCGTATTCTGTCGCCAGCTACGTCTTGAATATCAGTTTTTTCACCATTTCAACATACGCATTCAAATTCGTAAAAACTGATTTTAACCTAAGTAGTTCATAGTTTTTCAACCCGTAAAAATCATTCAACTCAGCGACACTGACAGTTAAGAAATAGTTTTGTTAACCACAACACTGATCCAGACACACTGACTGGCATGCTTACTGGAAGTTATTGTTCCCCTGTTTTCACTTACTTGGCTTGCAAGATGATTTGTCTTATGGTCAATGTAACGTGAGTAAACCAATTCCGCATTGATCATTACGATACAGTAAATGTTTCAAATGTCACGTTGCACTTAACGTGTTGGTATACTTTGCGGCAGTGAACATGTTGTTCAACCTGTTGTGCCTATAACCTTAGACCTCCCCCCAAAAGACTTCCAGGAATCGTGTTAGTGAAATCGACAAACTTCCGACAAAGATCACTCAACAAACATAAATGTTGTCGTTGTCATTCAGCCTTTTTCACAAGCAAAATCGAAGTAAACTTTTGGTAGCCCCTGAACAGGTTATCACTTTAATACACACACATATAGTGCAAATTGCAATGAAAATGTATTTCCTGACGAATATTTGGAGTGATATGACGTAACTATTAATAATGTGCCAACAGTTGGTATAACTGACTGATTGACATGATGACTTAAGTTACACCTGGTTTACGTGTATTGCAGTTGCTTGTTCGTTGTCGCAAAATTGTCTTCAAACAAAGATTAATTTGACCCGCTTGCGTTCAACATTTCAACGTTAGTTATGCATTAGTTTGTTCAATAATTATCTACTCGATCTTAATCATTGAAGAGATTTTCATTTGTTTGAACGACTTCTTATATCAGCGACTTTGCGTGTATGTGCAAAAGCAAAATGCTTGCTAATCATTTTAGTGATGTTTCCGGGACTTCGGATACTATTCCTCATTGTAATTCCAAATACGGTCTAGTATATAGAACCACACAATAAGCCAGCAACTGGTTATGGGTAAGAAATTGCACTATATCGATTGAACCAATTAGACGATAAGAATTACATTCTGTACTGCTTTAGAAGAGAGAACACATTCCCGTACTCTAAAGTGAGCAGATATGAACAACCTGAAAGAGCATTCTTGGTTTTGGAAAAATGAAATTTCGTTTTGTGTCTAAGGGTAAACAGACCAGATTGTGACATTATAAACACAACACGAGTATTCAGATTTTTTATTAAAAAACCTAAAACATTTAATCAGTTCATCAAATTATAGAGACAGTAACAGCATCGTTAACACATATCAACCTAATATATACTCCCACATTTGCAGAAAGACAGACACTTCGGCATACCTGTGTAAGGTTTGGTGGGTACACTAGAGGAAATACTATTTCGCCAACATTGCCTTATTGTACATACAAAAGTGTGCGGCTAGCCATGCAGTACTGAACACATTCCATGTGTTTTAGCTGAACTGTAACTTGCACATTTCAGTACAGCTATCATCCTTCATGAAGTTGATTAGGTTGTGAAATTAATAATGCATACTGCCTTGTAATTGTACCGAATGGAGTATTACGCATTCAGTTTACAGCTCGTCTGATATCAAACCGATGACACACGCTAATGTTTACAACTGTGATTACTTAACTTAACCGTACAATTGGCTGAAGGAGATTGCACGTATTTGGATTAGTAATGCACATCCTCCAGCTTTGCATGTTAACCGCGAAATGTGCTTTATATAGAAACTGAGATTCAGCAAACAACAAACATCTGTTAACAAGATAGTTCCACGAAGGAACCACATCAAATGAGGCTTCCAACTCATTCGCAGAATGTAGTAATGCTACAAGCCGGAGTACAATTTAATAAAAGCATGAGCAACTTGTACCATACGCCAAACGTAATAAATGTGACCTAAAATTTGATTGTTGCTCTTAAAATCTGTGGACACGTTCGAATTCAAGCATCGCTAGCGTTTCTGATCAAAGGATATCAACACGCGAGCTGCAGTATGTACAGTGCATGCAAGATTACTCGTAACTTCAGAAAAAAGTACATAGACAGTTGCTTGTTGTACAGTGGAAAACAATGCTAACATAACTGAGTGAATCTTGTTAAGAAAATGGTAGTTTGCAAAATCACTGAATGAACAAATGTCCTCATTCGCCAACCGAGCAATAACTACCAGTCTTTTCATCGATTCGGTTTGCAAATTTGAAACAATATAACCTTATTGAAATCCATGAAGTTCATGGTTTGTTACTTCGTTCGAAAGCGATGGACTCAGATATGTGCTATAGGCCTGAATTCGGTTTTTTAAAAACAACACCATGCTCCGGGTGTGCTGATACTGCCTAATATAACAGACCCAGCCCCTGCTCCAAATTATTTGATGTGTAGTGATATTTATTTTATTGGCCCTTCAGTGCTAACGGGTTGATTTCAGGTGCCTTTTTTCAACAAATTTCGTGTTTCAACTGTCATACTGCGCTCTACATGTTGAAAGGTTCTATGGAAAACAATAAGTTGGAAGGGTGACCAAATATTGTGCGTTTCGTTTGCAAGCCGTTTGCTAACACACAATGAAACGGTGTTTCCGAGTTTTCGTAACGTGATAGAACATCAGTTAACCCGAAATAATAGCTGTATGAACGCAAAATTGTTTTAATCATCACTCAGATTTCCCTATTTCCATACAGAAACCTGAAAATGCGCTGTTTTGACGATTAAACAGGAACTGCGGTTCTGCTGGAGAATTTAGCGCATCAACTAACGCAGATCAGGCTTTGTGTTGGTTAGAACTTTAATCAGCTTGCAATACTCCCCATAAAACTAAATTGATGGAACAATTTCCTGTTACTGTAGAAGACGTATTGACAATATGAGCTCGGCGCGCAGGTGAGTATATTCTGTTCATAAGGTTAGATGGGGCCTTTCATATGATTACGATGAATTGTTCTGATTATGATCACAAAATTGCACTGATTGTGTTAGATGAAACACAATTCCGAATGGCAGAGGACGCGAAGAAGATGAATGTGTTGACGGAAGGTCAGATTGCTAAGTACTCGTGGCCGATAAGAAAGCTTAATTAACAGGAACTAAGGTTGATGCACTGAAACCAGCCAGCTTCTATAGTCCTCCGGATGATTATGGACATGTGCACTTCCTCCAACCGCAAAAGTGCACTGCTTCTACCTAACAAACTGTAGGCTGTTCACCAATATCTCTGTGCTGATGATCTGCGAAACTGTCTTCAGTTCGTTAGTTATCCCATAAATGTCGGCGTTACAAAAAACAACGGATGTGCTTTTTAATGTCTCCCAACTGTTTCAGAGTAGACGAATAAAATAAGCAATCCATTCTGTTCGCCGATGGCTTGTTCACGCAAATACAGGGACTATTCGTTCAGATAAATTCCTCATGAGACATCTTTTACACTGAAGTTCCAAATAAGAAGTTTGGCGACAAGTTGATGATTCGGCGATTAATTTGCACATGTCTACAGTTCTAGCACACGTTTTCTGGCCCAGGTGGAAATTAAAGGCGTGCGCTTCTGCGCAACTTTTCTGATGACGATATGCATACACAATTCATGTTGTTCAGTTTGTCGTATTGTATTTTAACGAGGTAAACCTCTACGTACACCATGGTGCGTTGTCCCAGTGGATGCATTTGGCTAGGAAACGTAGGCCAGACAATATGCTGGCCATCATAAGTTCGTAACCCAGAAACGACATTTAGTCCACTGTCTACCGTCTCAGTTCAGAAAAATACGCTCCAAAATCGACATCTATTCCGTCAAAATTACGCTTCGGACAATCCCCTGTTCGGACAGGGTAAGTAAACGAGACGTGATTCAAGCAGCAAGTAAAGACCCCATTACTCTGTAGTAGAAGAAAACTTGTTCATGTTAGTATTGTTTATAGTAGACATAGTCACTGTGCAAGCGAGCCGAAATCCACCGCAGTCTATTCTAAAACATTTTTGGCTGCATCACTGGGGAATGTGTTCAAGTCCACATCTGTGCTCAAACTAACTATACACACAGAGTCATCGCTTTTGTGTAGTATATCACTTGCTGATGTTGTATAAAATAATAGGATGGTCCAACAAATAGACGAATGCCCAAACGCACTATAAATGATCATTTAGCCTGGACAGGAACCGACTTCACAAAGTCCATCAACAATACGGTCGTTACACTTTACGGAATGCCGTCAACTGGAGGTGTTGAAAGCATTGATGGTCATGCAGTGAACTAAAATCACTCAACCAGAATTCGGTCAGACAGCAGATTGTGGCAACTGCCGGATTACGACCTTAATCACGGTCCTACTTTCAGAGTGTGCAGAATGTCACTGCGCGTAAATGGTTACTTATTGAATATACGAAATTGTCTATGTTCACTACTCAACAGAAGTCACTTAATAAGGGACCTATAAAAAAGAGCAGTTGTCTCACGTTTTCCATCAAACCATCTTCCGAAATGTACAAATGACATTGCAATCTGTGATCCTTAAGCATTACACCCTTCCTCTGGCATATAATGAGGTTCATTTTGAAGTCTGTGCATGTTGTAATCTTGGTTTGGTTGACCTAATTTCAGTCTGATCACAGAATTTGTCGTTGAGCATCAAAAGGAAACAAACAACAAATGCCCGATATATTTCGGATACTGAAAACTTCAATAAACTGAGTGAGGCTTGGCGCAATACGAAGTCCGACCACACATTGCTATGTTTCATCTGGGCGCAATCAACAGTAACTATGATGGTGTTCTTTTATACTATAGATTCTACGCCCCTCCAATTGTTATCTAAAAATTACTTAAGCGTGCGACACATGACAGAAACTGTCTGCTTGCTAACAGCCAATGTGGGATGGCTTAGGGAAAGTGCTCTCATTGTATAGCACAGGGATAATTAGAACTATGCAACATTTCCTTGCATCGTTGCGTGGTTTTCATCATGGATTAATGAGAGCGTACTGTTCACTAAGGGCTTCAAGGTTGGGGCGTTAGTTAAAATGAGGCATTACGGAATAAACGTGACACACTGAAGTAACAAAAACATAAGGTCGTCCGTGCATGGTTATTTAGGAAATCACCTACGTTGAATCTTGTGTCTGCCGTGTACCGCAATCCACAATGCAGTTGTATGTACACGTTTGAACTGCCTTGAACAAAGTGCGACTCGTAATATTCAAGTTGTTCATTAGTGTTTTCCCTATCAAATTTCCTATCGTTTTATAAACGACCTGTGTCGCAAGCCGAATGATTTTAGACGTATTTTATGAAGAAGTAGGATAATTTCGTTGTTGTCGGCTGAACATAACCTGAAATTGACTGGAGCGTCCGCAGTTAAATAAATATTTCGGCCGGTCACCTCATACCAGAAATGTTGTAAAACACATTTCATGTTCCTGTTTGTTATCGCACGGAGTTAGAACTCAGACCGCATGTGTACGTTATTGGTTGATTGCGTCTAATGTGGGATCAGTGACACAGAGATCAACTTACTTGTCACTGAATAATGAGGTCGAAAATAATTTCCAGCATATGACAAAGAACTCGTATGTTTGATCTTATAGTAGCGACGAATTGCGTTGTATCTGTTGAAATCTACTCTGGCTTTGACAACCGTTTGAAACTAGTCGACATTTATTTGAGAATAGCCTCTGACTTAGAAGACCTCAATAACTTCATTTTTGCCAATGACAATCAATAATTGAGAAAAGAGATTGAGCATGCAA
The DNA here is from genome assembly GCA_014338405.1 of Paragonimus skrjabini miyazakii. Taxonomy (NCBI): domain Eukaryota; kingdom Metazoa; phylum Platyhelminthes; class Trematoda; order Plagiorchiida; family Troglotrematidae; genus Paragonimus; species Paragonimus skrjabini miyazakii. The sequence goes on from JTDE01001184.1 coordinate 112,354, forward strand.
GATCAATGTGCGCACTATGCATTACGAAGAAAATATTATCTCAATGGAGATGTACGTACAAGCCCTGTATTTCAGAATGTTTCATTAAGCATCGAAGGAATGAACCGGAAGCATACGTATACAGTTTGACTTAAGTAATTCTTCGCCGTCTACAAATGTATGACGAGTTATAGTGAACTGTCAAATCATAGGCATGCCTGAGCGCATGTCCAACACTACGTTCAACTGTATTTGTAAAAGCTGAGCTTTTGTAGAAACCATAATTGAAACCTGGAAACAGGAAACAATATAGGCTTCGCATGTGCACATCAGCACATTTGAGCAGTGAACCCTAACGTATACATTCCGCGATACACAGTTTAGTAAGCGTGTTCGTTTAGACAACTTTTTGATCCCACTTGTGCACGACCGAAAAACATTGAAATTATTGCATCAAACCAAAACATTAGCGGGCACTATCAATGGTGACAGAGACAGATGTAAATTCCAAAACACAAAGCTCACGACAACCATAACTGTCGATTGACCGAGTCAATGAGAATCCTCAGCAATCCGCTTTGTTTCCTTCAGTAAAGAAATCATTCCTATAATAAGCGAATACTACTATCATGATAAGTGTGGTAAAAATGAACAGTAATCATATCTTGGAGGGTTTTCTTATCAGTCGGCTTCAGCGGATCACAGCTGAGTGCTACGTTCTCTTTCAGTGCTTGTTGGCACTTTCGTACGTTGTTTAAAATGCACTTTGGGGAAAACATGTAATGGTCGCACCACATATGCAATAAAATATATTACGAAGAAAATGAAAATGTCCATTGAACAATATGTGTACGTTAAACCGCTTATCGAAACAACCGTAGAAATTAGAATGCTGGCACACATAACCATAAGGATCGTTTGGAACAGTCGACAAAATGAGCCCTCTGCATACTGATAACGAATTCATCAGTCTAATTCTGCGGATGACATTCCGGGGTATTTTGTACCGAACTTGTCACACAACATTTATTCAATTTTTACGTGACGAATATAATTCCGTACCAGTCAAGTATGAGTTACTGAACAGCCCAATTAAATACAGGCGTACCTCACTAGGATATGAGTGGCTATCATGTGAATGGATGCGACCGGAAGGTTACAGATTTCGAACACATTACGGTAATCAAAATGATGGATTCATGGAAGGTGCTCACACATGTTCGCGTAGACCGTCATAATATTAGAAGCATCACTATCCGAGAAGCAGGGGTTACCCTGGACTGCTGAAGCGCGATTGAAGTCACGAAAGTGTTTGCAACGTAACGGAGCTAAACAACTTGTGTGAAAAATACACACAGAATTAATAATCAATTGCGCGAGCAGGGCGGAGGGTGGGAAAGTTTGTACATATTTGTATTGCGATACAAGGTAATTTTATTCGTTCTAACAAAAGCCTGAATTTGTACAAATGCGTTACTGAACAACAACGGACTATCGATATTTTGCAAAAATAATAACGAAAAATAAAATACGAACATTGCACACATTTTCTTCTACATCAGTTGATGTGAAGTCAGGAGGAACTGATATCTCACCTTACGAAAGTCACTATGGAATTTACTTGACTGGTGTTCCGAACTATAGGAAATGATAAAATTCGCGGCCAAATACTTTCTCGATAATTCAGTACGTGCGCCTCTTCAAATTATATGCTTGCACGATATTCCCAGAATTTCAAAATTAAAACTATTCCGCAGCATTTCGTTCAGCGTTCAACACACTTTGCGAACGAATAATGTTGGTTGCATTTGTTTACAGCGTGATCACCTAAAATGCATGGTGAGTTGTGAGATGCTCTCAATGAAACTAAAAGTGTGAAGTTGGTGAAGTATTGCACGTGCAGTTTACCCTTTTATCACCATTCGCGTTTTGTGATAGACAGAGCAGCTGAAAATGAGGTGTCTATGCTTTCAAAATATTATCTTGTTTTACTGCAGAACTTTATTCATTCAGTATTGCAGTTCGTACAATTAGTGTCAGGATTCCCACTGTTTGAATGATATCAACAAAGTCTGTATAAACATGTGCGGAACATAACACTCGTGTTCACTGATTAAACACTAATAATTTAACATACGTTCAAATTGTCAACATCCCACAGCTGTATCTGACGTTTCAATCTATTCACCCTTACCCAGAGGAGTCGGTTCGATATTTTGCCTTGTACTCACACTGGGGAGGAACATTAGTAAATCAATCGCCATTAGAGTACTCAGCTACCTTCTATACCGTTCCCATGATGAGTTGTTTAAACTCGTACAAAGAAAGTCAACCACAATTAGCTAACAGTGTTCAATCACCTAGGTTAGTTTGTTTGAATGTAGATCGTATCCCATAATCTTCCTGAAAATTACCACCAAAATACTGTTTGTTGTATCAAGACTCTGCAAATGTGAAGAGGCCTATCAAAACCAAATCTAATTTACTATGCTCTGCCTACAAATGAAACATCATTGCAACAACTATATAATTCAGATGTTTCGAGGAGACTGAGCCCAAAAGTTCCAACGGTGTAACTCGTTTGCGAATTCACCACTCTATTTAGGTTCACGTAAATATCAGCAGACCACATGAAATTTTAACTTATATCGAGGCCAAAAAAGCAAACCTGTTATTCCTCAGAATTTTATCAGAATATATCGTCATCAACTTGAATCTCAGTACGTCTTCCAATCTACTGCCAAGATTGCACGAACAAGTTGCCAAAAACAATGTTGAACGGAGCAAACTCTTCCCGGAATCCGGAAGTTAAGTGGGCGGTAATACCTTGGATAATCACTCCCGAAACTTGTGTACCTCCAGCAAGTTGGGCGCATTTAACAGGAGTCATAACCGGCAACTAATGATGTGAATGTCCATGTGTGATCACGAGAAATTTATACTCAAAAGGGTACTATTCATTTAACATGCACTGCTTTGTTTAGAGTCAGCCGGAGATTTACAGTTTTCTGTTAGGTGGTGAACAGTGGACTCCTTGTGAACAATGCTGAGGAATATGGAGAGTGGAAAACACCAGTCATTTGTTGGAGATATGCTACGCACTGAAATCCACGGACTTCTCGATAACAACACTCAGCCAAATTCGCCTATCGTCGGAAAACATTACAGGTGTAACTGCAGCCTCGCATAGATGATTGCATGCAAGATTGTTATCATCAATCTATTGCCAGCGTGAATACGCCCATATCAAATGAGTTGTGAGCAGCACGAAATAGAAACCAGATCTTAACGATGTTTCGTATAATTTGAGAAATAATCTCAAAGTCGCGAACTGCTGATTTATCACATGCATACGGATCAAAATCATAAACGGTGAAGAACGAATATGCGTTCCGTATGTTTCCTTTCCGCGTTGTGTTCCATGACAAACTGTGGCGATTTATGCACGGCACTTTGTGAGCCACCTGGTTACCGCATGTCACATCTATCTACTTTATGTACTTGCAACATCATTCTTTTGAATGTGACGCGAAGATGCCCCGACATTTGGTCCCAATGGAAATCTCATTGCGATTCCGTCCTTAGGTCGATAAATTGCTTTGGTGAACTTCAAACGTACGCCAAAAATGCACACAAGAACTACCTGTTTGAATTCGACCAATGACATCTGAATGTCCATGTTATCATCTTCGATATGGTTTCACAAATAATCCACGGTTCCATTCAATAGTAGGTTGATAAATACAAATGAAATATCCAGAGAAAATGTTGATTACCCAATTGACTTGACGTCGTCGCTTGCGTTTACAGAATCATGGGAATCGTGTGAGCTGTTCGCTGAAAGTCTCCGCATAACAGGATCTTGGTCACTGAGTGTTCTGGAGAAGTTCACATGTGCGAAGATGATCCCCGTGGTGTCCCAGCCTTGTGAAATTTAGGTAACTCGTATAGGGAACCGAGAGAGGAATAAGACGAATTCATTCAGATGTAACGGAATTAATAATTCCACCCCTGTTTAAAACACCGTAGGGTCATGGATTTTGCGTTCACGATCTGAGGGGCATTACTCTTTCCACTATCCATTATTTGAAAATTCGTGTTATCTCATATGCTGCTCATTCTGCTAATATAGTCTGCTTTGTTGGCCAATACGATACCGGCATCTTTACCAGGCCTACTAATCGAACTATCCTCGTTTCTCCTCACGTGTTCCAATTCAATCAGATATTCTGCTGTAAAGAACTGTGTTTATTGTGGACCACGAAGCAACTAATGATAACAAGAATACACTAACGCAGATTTCAGTTGGTCAGCGTTTAGCTGTGAAGAAGGATTGCGCTTGAACAATTGTGGGTACAGTGTCTCGAACTGCATCCCAAAAGTTAATTGCCTAGCTTCAATTTATGCTCAGAAAATCTTCAGGTCTACTGATAGCATGTCGAGTTATAAGTTGTTCAGATAAACATCTCCCAAAGGAAAACGGCAGAATTGTTTAAACGAAAAATATTTCAATTCGGGATAATGGTAGCACAATAATTTACTCTTGCGTTAGCTAGACGACGGGTGAATTCTTCCGTAACTCCCCGAAATCTCTCAAGAGCACTATCTGTTGAAACATATTCCGGTTTCTTGCCCGCTCTATTAGTTTCGAACAGTTTACAAGTATGTACACGTACTTTAAAATTATTGCTTCATTGGAATTCACACTCGGCTCATCATGAGTCACTGATCGATATCTGCGTTATCGGAAAATTGATTTTGAACTGTTTGCTCAATCTTTTTTGAAAACATCACATTTATTCTGATTTCATACGAATAGACCCAATCCATGAACGTGAAGTCAAAATACACTGTCATACTCGACATCAGTGAACTCACGAAAAATAAAAACTATATCGAGCTAGAACACATTTAAGTTAGCAGTCTTCTAAAGGCGGGAATAAACCCAGAACTGCCAAAATAAAACGACATGGCCGATTTAAAACGGAAGGTAAATATTCTGATCACAATAAACTCGGGATGGACGACAGATCCGATAACTCAAAATTCCATAGGTTTACGAAAGCCCAGGAGTAACTGCTGAAAATCCCGTGAATACAGTCTTCAAAATTGGTTTACATAAACGGAACGAATAGGATGCTCAATGACGTAGATATGATTGTCAACCTGAGATGAAATTATGCATTATTCAAATTACTACCGGATTATTTAGCAACGCTCTCAATTAAATTGATCTATATTCAGCTTAAATGAACAATTACTCACGTGTCAGCAAAAATGGCCCTATCAGAGTGCTAGCCGTTTTTCAATAATTTTCAACGCGCCAACTCCGCCCGCGCCTTACTCTCCAGACATCTAGTTTAGAAATGTTGGTAGTACGATTTCGTATCTTATCTTACAAAACTCGGTCAACTCATTTAGCGTCGCCATTCAACTCGGTTATCAAAACAGATTTGGGAGGTTTCTTGACTTTATGAAAACACGCGCAATGCAGCATCCGGTTGCCTCTTGCATTTTGTATTCGCACGTAATTTGCTATCAGTAATTCGATGTGATATGTTGATCAGTATTATCTAACTGTTCGTTTTCCTGTATGAGCTCTCAACGATATGTACGTGCAATTATTTCCATCTGATCCCTTCAACTTGGCTTCTAATGCAAAGTTATTACCAACTGCTATCTAAACGTCTGTGCCGGATGAAACGTCGGTTCAAGATGTCGTCTTCATTTGCTTAGGAAAACTTAATGTATATCAAAACAACCTACACCGAAACCTTTGTACTATGTGGAAGGTTCACTGTAAAGGTTTACGAAACTAAACGCTTGAGAAATTTGAAACATTGAGATCATTCTAGTTGTTTGAATAGAGTGGTTAGAAGACACAAATCGCGATATTAATTCATTTCCAACACCCTACCCCATCGTCAACGTGTGATTAGCATGAGAGCCAAGCCACCAATAAGTGAATGAAACGATGACTAGCAAAATGCCGACTGGACCGTGATTGGACCCCGCGGCTAAACCAATGGTAGACAAACGTTGACAATCAATCACTTTATCATACCACCATGTACAACGTGATTTCAACATTCAGAGAACAATGATTATCTAGCGTTAACCCAGCCTGTACGAGAGCACAAGGTTTCACAATCAATAGCGTAGGATTATTGATCGGCGGCGCGAAATTCACATTTCAGATCGAATTGTGGAAATTTCCTCCCAAATTACCCCGTTATATTGACCCTCAGCAGTCGCTCATTATATCACCGCCAATTGCATCTTAGATGCACACACTAGCATGAAGGTTTCAAGATAATTCAACTGGGAAATAATTCGAGTGCTAACAACAAAGACATGAAGTTTGAGCTTTAACAATTTCCACAACAGTCTTAGTCAAATCGTGATTCACAAATATAACATTGTATCATTAATATCTGCCACTGAAAGCCAAGAACTTCAAATCAACCTGTATAAGTGCGAGACTATTCTCGACCCATGTACCAACACTTATCCGCAAAACTAAACGAAGTTTGCATGCATTCACAAAGATTTCAGGGTTTATTTGTGGGCGCTGATGAAATGAGCGAACAACGTTTGGCCAGTTTAACTCAGTTTGTTGGGTTGAATCTCTGTCATATTGTAAAATGGTATAGCATATTACATGCTGCGTCATACTATGGATAGTGAGTACTAACATGACACTTGCAACGACATCAGTCACAATATTTTCAAATGCAAGTGTTCGCCATCGATTCATATTGAGAGTCTAACCAAAAATGATTATGTCAATGCTGTCACAGATAATTATGCGACAGTGATGAAAGTAATGCGTTCATTTCCTCAACCGCAGCTCGCAAAAATAAATCTTAACTGCCGGCAAGTAACCTGTTGTTTACGATTTGCACCTCTAGCAACCAACCATTTATTACTTCACTGCCGGTGAATTTATAGTTGAATTACTAAATAAACACAGAAATCTTGGGTTGCTGTGCATAGTATCTTTGTCTGATCTGCTGAACGCGTCCGATTAAATAGACATTAGTGCGCTTGATCAATATCTGTAAAAACATCTTACCACGGAGTTTGGTATGGAAAATTAGTCCAACACTCACATCCAACGGAAGATATTTCTATGGATGCATCAGCGGGGCTATAAAAAAGCAGAAAAATCGATAAAAAACTTATCAGTACCGATATATTGCATGGCCAAATCAAAATAAATCACTCACCAGACACCCAACTTAGAGTTAAATGTACGAAATTTTTATAAAACATTTCTATAGAAGAATAACAATGGAGAATGATGTTTGCTGGAACAGCATCCTCTGAGGGATGACGATCACCCAGAAATGCCGCAATCACAGCAGTCATTGGCGCAACACCATCAGCATTACCATGTGGGAAAAATAAGTTCATAGTGGAGAAGTTAATTTACAAAATGCAAGCTCCTCTGCACACATTTGGCAGGAAAGCGTTTTGTTTTATTTTGAGAGCAGTATGCCTGTCGCGTCTGCGATATAAATTTATAATATCAGCAAGGATGGGTAGTATGGTTGGACAAAATTGGTTTTCACGGTACACAAGCCATACGGAAACCACCGGAGGTGCAACAAACGTTAGTGATGAATGCATTAAAAGTGTAAAGAGGTTTTAATGGCAAAAAATGCATACAAATAATGTGAATGTAAATTTGTGAAGTATTTGGTGGAGTTTAAATGAATTACCTCATATCGTGAATGGGTAAGCAGTGAGCTGATATTGGACGGGGCAGATTCTCGACAATGTGAGATGGAATAATTTGGTTTGAGGTAATCGTGGCTACTTAGCGCAGGCCGTTTAATATGCGCAAGACACTCATTAAAATAGTGATGTACATTGTAGTGGGTGCTGCACGCGCTTGACAAATCACAGCTACTCATTCTACAGATCGATTTCCAGGGTCATTCAGTGTACTCCGCTAGTAGCTTTGACCCAAGGACCTGTATTTTGAAATTTGCATGCCACGCCCCATCTAAGCAATAGTCATAACTTTTTGCACTCACTTATAAAAAGTCTGTTACAACCTTATGATTTATGGTCGGCATCTAACAACGTCTGCACCTTCGTGAGACTTTACGATATTACAACAATATAACGATATCTATTGATGGAGCAACATATAATTAGAAGAGTAAATGTAGGGGCGAAATGATTACCCAACATCTGAACCAATGTAATTTAAATAGAGCCATCAGCTACAGTCTTATATTTGAGAGCTATAACTTTTATAGAACGGTCCCACATAGAAATTCTCCATCTCATCAGCTGCATTATTCTTATGCCCCTTTGCTCACCACCAAACGCCAGCGTTTCTTCGTTTGCGTAACGCAGTTGCGTTCTGAAATTTATGGGTTCAAACACACTGCTCATCTGCATTACTAGGGTAAAGCCCAGTGTTCTTCTGTGCATCGACTTAAGTGATTTAAGTTTGCCAGTCTCTTTTGCAATAAGGATTCTACCCTGCATTGCATTTGTACAGACGATACAAATTCTTCGAGACTGATATAGATAAAGCGAGTCTATGTGATTATTCTTCAGTCCAGGTTACATTGCAGATAAGAGTTTGCTAACATTGCTGTTGACACACCTGTGTTGTGTTGAATAATATTTTAGAACAGCCGATGATACACACTAAGAAGCTGATCTCTGTGAGCACCAAGACAGATTGCGTTCTCGAAACCACTTGCAGCAATTGCAACATCAGTTATATAAGGAAAGGTAGCATATGGTTTGAATCCTATGATGTTGATCACGAGTAGCGAGCGTGATTCCCTCTAACAGACACACAAGAACTTCTGAAGCTGAAAGGAGATTTATCCATCGCATGACACAAAATATCGAAGAATCTGAACGCATGTTATTGAAAAACGGCTAGCACTCTGATAGGGCCATTTTTGCTGACACGTGAGTAATTGTTCATTTAAGCTGAATATAGATCAATTTAATTGAGAGCGTTGCTAAATAATCCGGTAGTAATTTGAATAATGCATAATTTCATCTCAGGTTGACAATCATATCTACGTCATTGAGCATCCTATTCGTTCCGTTTATGTAAACCAATTTTGAAGACTGTATTCACGGGATTTTCAGCAGTTACTCCTGGGCTTTCGTAAACCTATGGAATTTTGAGTTATCGGATCTGTCGTCCATCCCGAGTTTATTGTGATCAGAATATTTACCTTCCGTTTTAAATCGGCCATGTCGTTTTATTTTGGCAGTTCTGGGTTTATTCCCGCCTTTAGAAGACTGCTAACTTAAATGTGTTCTAGCTCGATATAGTTTTTATTTTTCGTGAGTTCACTGATGTCGAGTATGACAGTGTATTTTGACTTCACGTTCATGGATTGGGTCTATTCGTATGAAATCAGAATAAATGTGATGTTTTCAAAAAAGATTGAGCAAACAGTTCAAAATCAATTTTCCGATAACGCAGATATCGATCAGTGACTCATGATGAGCCGAGTGTGAATTCCAATGAAGCAATAATTTTAAAGTACGTGTACATACTTGTAAACTGTTCGAAACTAATAGAGCGGGCAAGAAACCGGAATATGTTTCAACAGATAGTGCTCTTGAGAGATTTCGGGGAGTTACGGAAGAATTCACCCGTCGTCTAGCTAACGCAAGAGTAAATTATTGTGCTACCATTATCCCGAATTGAAATATTTTTCGTTTAAACAATTCTGCCGTTTTCCTTTGGGAGATGTTTATCTGAACAACTTATAACTCGACATGCTATCAGTAGACCTGAAGATTTTCTGAGCATAAATTGAAGCTAGGCAATTAACTTTTGGGATGCAGTTCGAGACACTGTACCCACAATTGTTCAAGCGCAATCCTTCTTCACAGCTAAACGCTGACCAACTGAAATCTGCGTTAGTGTATTCTTGTTATCATTAGTTGCTTCGTGGTCCACAATAAACACAGTTCTTTACAGCAGAATATCTGATTGAATTGGAACACGTGAGGAGAAACGAGGATAGTTCGATTAGTAGGCCTGGTAAAGATGCCGGTATCGTATTGGCCAACAAAGCAGACTATATTAGCAGAATGAGCAGCATATGAGATAACACGAATTTTCAAATAATGGATAGTGGAAAGAGTAATGCCCCTCAGATCGTGAACGCAAAATCCATGACCCTACGGTGTTTTAAACAGGGGTGGAATTATTAATTCCGTTACATCTGAATGAATTCGTCTTATTCCTCTCTCGGTTCCCTATACGAGTTACCTAAATTTCACAAGGCTGGGACACCACGGGGATCATCTTCGCACATGTGAACTTCTCCAGAACACTCAGTGACCAAGATCCTGTTATGCGGAGACTTTCAGCGAACAGCTCACACGATTCCCATGATTCTGTAAACGCAAGCGACGACGTCAAGTCAATTGGGTAATCAACATTTTCTCTGGATATTTCATTTGTATTTATCAACCTACTATTGAATGGAACCGTGGATTATTTGTGAAACCATATCGAAGATGATAACATGGACATTCAGATGTCATCGGTCGAATTCAAACAGGTAGTTCTTGTGTGCATTTTTGGCGTACGTTTGAAGTTCACCAAAGCAATTTATCGACCTAAGGACGGAATCGCAATGAGATTTCCATTGGGACCAAATGTCGGGGCATCTTCGCGTCACATTCAAAAGAATGATGTTGCAAGTACATAAAGTAGATAGATGTGACATGCGGTAACCAGGTGGCTCACAAAGTGCCGTGCATAAATCGCCACAGTTTGTCATGGAACACAACGCGGAAAGGAAACATACGGAACGCATATTCGTTCTTCACCGTTTATGATTTTGATCCGTATGCATGTGATAATTCGGCATTTTTGGTAACGAGAATTCCCTGGATTTCAGTGCGTAGCATATCTCCAACAAATGACTGGTGTTTTCCACTCTCCATATTCCTCAGCATTGTTCACAATGAGTTCTTTGTTCACCCTCTAACATTTTCATCAAGGCAATGCTCTTCATATGACCAATACGCGTTTGATGATAAACTTGTTATGACCACAAATATACATCTACATCATTTTTTTGGCAGTTTCTGTTTCTGTCAAGTTCGTCCATTTTGCTGGAAGAGCACAGATTTCGGGAAAGATTATCTAAGCTATCACCGTTCACGTAACTTCCAGATGCCAGGAATAGTTTGCTCTGTTCCATGATACTATTGGCAATCTGTTCATGCAACGTCAGCAATCAGTTAGAAGACGTACTGAAATTCGAGTTCAAAGAAATAACAGATTTGTCTTCTCGAGGTTAGCGGAAAATAAAGTTTTAATTAACCTGCTGATTTTTATGATAGTACACGCAGCGTGGTAAATTTGGATTTACGCCACGCTGTTTAACCGTTTGGGATCGACCAATCCAAAGTAGCCGCATTGGAAGTTTTTCATGTAATAGTATGTTTTCTTTGTGAATTCAGCATGGAAATGCAAGTTTAAGTTCGACAGGCATCTTTACTCAAGCAAAGTGTTGATATATTAATCAATATTTTGATAGCATTGTTCAGAGAGATAATCATATATATTCCACAATCAAACAAACTTGCTCAGGTGTTCATTCACTTCCAGTTTATTGTGGTCATCTGCTTTGTACGCGTTTAAAGAACTCACCATTTGAACAGCCTCAAAGATACCGGAGTGGCAGAGTAGTCATTGTTTAGCTACTGTTTCTCCCCAGTGTGGTTACAATGCAACAATACACAGCTACGCCTGATGGTATTTGCTACATTTCTAGTTTGCAACTAAAGTTTCTTTCAAAATATCTACAATACATAAAGAAAGTGTTAAGATAGTGAACGCATACATTTCATTAACTTTACAAGTATTAACTCAGTATTTGAACGTAATCATGCTATTTCATTTTTACTTCTGATAACGTTATAAGTAGTGATTTCCAACTAAAATCCTACAACTGATTTACACCGATTCACAAAATTGACCCATGCTTTTCCCGTTACATCATAATTTGCCTTTGACCATAACATTGAAACTCGCTAACATTCGTCGAAACAGCTTCATATATTGTCTACAAAATATGACGATGAACGCTAGGCATAACATTATTGCCCACAGATAGCACAGGTCATAACGGCAAGAAATATCAAAATCATTGTTTTGAGTAAGGGTGGATAGGTTGAAACTTTGGATACAACTGTGGCGAGTTGGTAATTCAAACTTCTTACATTATTTGTGCTTAATCAATGAACGTGTGTGTCATGTTTCTCGCATGTTTAGGCAGACATTTTTAGATTATCCCAAGCAGTCAAATCATGGCACTAATTACGCAAAACGTGATACTGAATGAATAACGTTTAGCAGTGAAACAGGATAATTGTAATATTTAGAATTGGGGACTTCGAATAGCCCTAGAAATCGTATCCTGGGTTGAGATCTCCCAAATATTAATGAAAAAGAGACCTGGTACTAGTTTCAGTAAGCAATTCATATTTATGAGACAAGAATTCGAAGTTGTGAACGTGAAACAGTATTAAGGAAATCACAGTCACTCGTTGACTGATCGTACTGACACATACAACTTCACGAACTGTAAGTTAATTGGTGCAATACCCATTAAAGAAATTAGCAAATCGCAGAAGACTGTTTGTCCAATCCTGCTGTAGTATCTTTAACGCGATGTTTGTGTTGGCCTCCTGTTAGATCATCTATTGTGTCGGGGTTTTAATCAGCGGTGAATCAAGTAGATTTTCACCACAATACTACATCAAGATCATTGACACCTCACTGTCAGTTACTTCTTCTATCACAAAGTAGAAATGGCAAGAAAGTATAAACCACAGTTGAAATATTTCATCAACATGATTGTGCGATCTACTTAACAGTTTCTTTTCGAGTGAGATCATCCCCCGTTGCCCAACTCTTCTTCTGTCATCAAGCTATAAATGAATACAACTTATGTTATTCAGTCACCAATTAATAAAATAAAGTTGGTAAAAGTGACTTTGCATCGCCATACAAATGTGTGCAAGCTTTTTTTCTCGCCTTCCTGCTCGCGCAATCACTTGCTAATACTGCATGTATTTTTCATACAACTTGTTCAGCTCCGTTACATTGCGAAAACTTCCGCAGCTCCAATCACGCTTCAGCAGTCCATGGTAACCCCTGCTTCTCGGACAATGATGTTTCTAATATTATGGTGG